>CM052091.1:10994036-11005514 GCA_028453745.1 Agapostemon virescens
AATTAAATTTTATTCTCTTTTAATCAATATTTAAACATTGAAGTTCACGTAGCAACATAACATATATAAATTGTCTGTTCTCTTCTGTAATATTTTTAACGATGAATCTGTTGGCAGGAACTTTTGGATAAAATTTAACAGTATCTTTATTGGGAAGCTTCGAATGAGTTTCTTCATAGAAGCAGACATTGTTATTAACACTAAACCTACCATAAGGGGTCAAATGACTCTTTCCAAATTTTCTATTCCACAATTACTAACGTTATAAAATTGTCTTCGCAGAAGTCGACTCGATTTTTCTATTCTAACATACACTGCAATAAAAATTGCACAAAATCCAAATAAATTAATTTTGTCACTTTTACAGGACAATATGCATTAGCCAAAATTACTGCTCGGTAGGTTTAGTGTTAAAAGTGAAACAAGATCTGAATAGATGCAGTCTTGTCATTATTACCAAACAATATACATCAGTCTCGTTTATTACTCGGTAGTTCTAGTGTTAACAGATTCCAGAATCTGTCGAACAGAACGATCGCTTTATAAATCCATGTTCCCGCGACGGACAACATCGGGAATCTTTCGAATCAAGTTCCGATCGTCTGATGCCCCGAATCGAACCGTGTCTGCCGAAATCGCGTAAAAACACGCTCGCTGTCGGTCTCTGTATCTCGCTATCTTCCTTTCCGAATCTCTTTCTCAATCTCCTCCGTTTTCCCGGAGGATTGCCGAAACAGAGCACGTTTCACAGCAAACATAGCTCGGCCGTAAGGAAGTGCAGAGAAGCGTCATTCTAAGCTGAACTTTCCAGCAGATCAAACATCTGTCGCTGGGTCGATGCCGGCCCCGGAATCCATTTATCCGTCTCAACGGTGCCTTCCGGCCTAGCGAATAATTATATTCAGCAGAGGTTCAGTTTTAAGAGGCGTGTCTCTATCCGACCCGGTTCGCGGAATCAAAACTTTGTGACCTAATAAGATATTCGTGTCGCGGCACCGTATTTGTTCTTTGGTGTTCGCCGTCCGCGCCCGGCGACGAGCTTATGCAAATCCGCGAAAGCGGCCAGATATCTGGATGCCGTGGATAAAGTGAAACGAGCCTCGTCACCGAAAGAACCGGGAATCAGAAGTTCCGCGGATTAACCCCCTGAACGCCGGCATCGTCGCCGCAGTATTTCTGCTTTAAAACGGCTCAGCGAGCGCTGCGAAAATTTCCACCGTCGACGTTCCTGGTCTCTTCAACCAGTTACGGTTGATCCAACAGCTCGAACAGACTGTTTTCCTGCTCCGACTTTCGGTTGTTCAGAATTCTGTCCCGTGGCGATTTCACAGAAATTGTTGCGTCCCTCCAATTTCAGTCTGGTCGTCCGCTACGGTCGATTTGCCAGGACGACAAATATGAAACCGGAATTTGCTCATACGCGGCGCCAGCTGTAAACGTGGTTTCCGTCAAACCGCGTCACTGACGCCATTTTCTTGTTTCGACGTCTGATAAAGATTTTCAACTCACCGCCGTACAAGATTCATACAACAGCATAGTTTTTAACCCTCTATGGGCCGAATTTTGAAATTGACTTTGAACCTGGCTTCCATATCTTTTTTAACACTTTACCGACCGGTCATTATTTCAGAATTTTCTAAGGATTCATGATCCATTACTGAAAACTTTTAAATGGGTCATTCAACGTTGACAGCAATTTTTACTTTAAACCAACAAGGCATCCTCAGTAATGTTATTTATTAATTGCGTTACAAATTGCAATGTTAAAATAGCTTTTAAGCTTCGTTTTGATACATTACGATTATTGAAAGTCCTATTTAACCCTCTATGGGCCGAATTTTCTATGGGCACGAAAAATCAGAAATGATAAACCTATATATGCAAATGAAAAAAAATTGTTCCGTTTAAACAATTTTTGCAATATATTCACTATGTGACTGATGATAAAGGAAATCAACCATGTACAGTGCAACTATTTTAGGTCAAAGAAATATTTCGCTTTTGAAATTAAAATTGCTTGGAGTGCTAAGGATTAAATGTGACACGAGAAGCCTCATACGTTTGAAAGCCATGGGAAAGATCCAGAAGAACAAACCAGAATATCAAAAAAGGCGATGCAAAGTGATTTTGCTTCATGATAATGCACCATAGCGCACAGAAAAACCGGTTAACAAAACAATTGAGTCGTTCAATTGGGAAATTCTGTCGCATACGGCTTACTCGCCAAACATTGCCATTATAAAATATATAAATTGTCTTTGTTTATGTCGATAAAGACGTAATTATAATTTTAGCTACAAAGAAAATGGTACGGCAAGGGGTTAATATATGTATCTTTGAAACAAGTGGGATTTCATTTATCGGATCCGTTCCGGAGACACGATTCGGTTAGCAGGATCCGACTAACTGTCTACTCCACCGTCCTGTCTTCGTAATAGATGCTGATGCTCATAGAACTGGTTATACAAGCCTATTTGAATGCAGTTCGGATAAGCGGTGTATGCCGCGATCAGTCAGTTCGCATAATAGGAGCTCGACTAGAAATTCGATGAATTCAGCATCCCGACGATGCTGTTACGGATAAATAGAGTAAATAGCAGCTCAGTGAATAATAATTAATTCAAGCAGGATCATCGAAAATCAGTCGAATCGACTGATGGCACAACATCGAAGAGGAATCTTAAATTTGGTCCGCATGGTCGCTGCGCCGAGTAGTAAGGTTCGGATTCTGTATCGACAAGTCTCGAAATAAATCGAGAGCGATTCAAGCACGTATTGTTCATACCGAAATAGGATTGGAACTGCCTTTAAAACTCGACTGGGATTTATGCACTCGACTTTGAATATCGGTAGGTCGGGAAAGCAATTCCTTTCTCCCTCGGACGGATCCGAGATTAATATTGATCACCGCGCGCGGCGTACACAGATACCGGCACACCATTAGCGGTGTGATCAATATTGAATAGGTTTCAACATAAACAGGATTCAATCCCAATATATGCGCTGGTGTGCACGTTGTTGCAACAGCATCCGATGAATAAACATATCTCGAGCCAATTGAAGATATTAAATGCCCCGCGTAAAGAAAGCTAACGTTCGACAAATAGGAAAGAAGGTGTGTAAGTGTTTCGCGAGTAACATTACCAATGATTTCCTTTAGAAAAGTTTCATCGTGTTGTAGAAACATAATCATTGGGGACTAGACAAGCATGCGATGAATATAAACGTCGTATTGTCGATCGATCGATTGATTGCGAGTGCCAGGAATTAATCTGCAGGCCTAATCAATATAACATGCTCCTTAAAGTCGAGCCTTTCTACAAAGAAAATAACAATTGTGGCTAAAGATGCCATAAAATGGCGATACAGTTAAATTTTTCGATAAGAGGACAGCATAATGAGTTAGCCTTTCTGAAGACTCCAATGTTGCGTCTCTTAATGTTGAAAAATTAGTGCGAGTCCTTCGTACGTAGAAAATGCCAATACCTCTAGCACCATAAGCTAAAGATGCGATAAAATGGCGGAACGATAAACTTCTCGATAAGAGGACAACATTTTGGTTAAGCCTTCCCGTAGACGACCATGTTGCATCTCTTAAAGTTGAAAAATTGGTGCGAGTCCTTCGTACGAAGAAAATGCCAATACTTGTAACAACTCTAGCTAAAGATGCGATAAAATGGCGGTACGACAAACTTCTCGATAAGAGAACAACATTTTGAGTTAGCCTTCCTGTAGACTCCAATGTTGGGTCTTTTAATGTTGAAAAACTTGTGCGAGTCCTTTCTATGAAGAAAATGCCAATACCTGTAACAACTCTAGCTAAAGATACAATAAAATGGTGGTACGATAAACTTCTCGATAAGAGGACAGCATTTTGAGTAAGCCTTCCTGTAGCCTCCAATGTTGCGTCCCTTAATGTTGAAAAATTGGTGCGAGTTCTTTCTACAGAGAAAATGCCAATACTTGTAGCAACTCTATCTAAAGATGCCATAAAATGGCGATACAATAAATTTTTCGATAAGAGGACAGCATAATGAGTTAGCCTTTCTGAAGACTCCAATTTTGCGTCTTTTAATGTCGAAAAGTTGTGCAAGACGTTTTTTTATAAAGAATATGCCAATACCTATAGCAACAGTAGCCAAAGATGCGACAAAATGGCGATACACTAAACTTCTCTATAAGAGGACAGCATTATGACTTACAAGGGAACATATTCAGATTCGAAAATCCGATTTTCATGAAACTTATGGGAGCTTATAGCCTTATGGTTTAAATAAAATATTTTTGTTAAAATTTTATTGCGCGACTACACTCTTCCCATTGAAAAACACACAATTTAAAAAAGAATTCAAATCTTTTCTACCTCTGGTTTCCGAGGTATCTCAAAAATTCCCCCAACTTTGAGGGCTGATTTCATCCCTTCAAAGTTGATGTTTGCCAATAAAAAAAAAATACGTGTGAAATATTTTTCAAAGAACTATAAGCTCCCATAAGTTTCATCAAAATTGGATTTTCGCATCTGAATATGTCCTGTGTTAGTCATTTCGTAGACCCCAATTTTGCGTCTTCATGCTGGCCCATAATCGCAGAGAAGACAGCACAGGACAGCAAGAAAATCCGAAATAATGCAACTGTCGATTTTTCGATAGAATCACGCCGGTTTCCCCCACTGTATTTCACGTGATCCTTTCTATTTCATTACGGTGCGCACGCGAGCATTCGCATGCGCGGCTCGGAGAGCGCGTCTCCTCGTGAAATCGACCTTTTCAAGTGGGTTGCAAGCCAGTGCGCGGCGCGCCGTTGCACAGTTGCATCCCCGCGCGGCGTCGCCCAGCCGCTATCTCTGAAAATGACAGCCAGATGGTCTCTTTCGCCTAACCGACAGCTGAACTTCAGGCGAAAAATGGTTTCCCTTTTTTTCCGGCGGTCCTGCTTGTAACAGAGTCGCGCGAGTCGGAAGACATGTAGGTCAACGCCGACTAAAAAATGCCTCGTCGGTGGAAGAGCACGGTTCTCCACGTTCGCCCCCTTCGTTACCGTGGCACAGAAAGCTGAATCCAGGGGGTAGGTGGCGAGGGCCGATATGAATACTTCCCGCGAATATAATAATACGGGCAAACTCGTGCGCTCGAACCGGTCTCCCCATTTCAACCGGCCGTATTTTCGCGGAGGTTTTCCTCCGCGAATCGGATTTCCCTTCGCCATAATGGGGACGAGCACAATACACCGTAAAGGACTTACAACGTTCCCGACTTTCTTTCCCTTCGCTTGCTCGGTTAAGCAAACGCTCTTTGTGCCGCTAAGCTGAGCTTCTCGGGGTTTCGGTAATCTCGAAAGTTCGAACTTTCGTACGAAGCTATTTGTTTAGCTGCAAACTATTTTTCGAACGATGCATTATCCCTGTAATTGGCGTGGTCGTGTCCTTGCACGGCATATAAAAATATGCTGAAAGAGAACCGACGCTAATTAAAAACGCAAGCGTCCATACAATTGAAGGTCATTCTTTTGTAAACATTTTTGGAACGAGCGAGATGCACGTCTAACTTCTTACGTGTCACATTGGGAGCCATTTTTATTCGAATTCCGCATGCAGACGCTAAAAATGGTTCATGGTTGATGACCTAACGCGTCCTCTTGCCTCGACGAAAATGCAGGTCGTTATCATTGGGTATCTGTACTTTATTAATAGATTCGAACCCAACAAAACGACGGCACAACGTGTTTAGTTTGCGTAGAAATTGAAACCGTGATAAACGATGAGTTAAACTCACTTTTATTTTGCGTACAGTGGATCATACTCGACTTCCAACAAATTCCGTCGTCCCGTTCGCAAGGAATTATCAATTATTACCATGTTAAATGTTTCCCCGCGTTTTATTATATTTCAATCTATTTCGGCAAGGTTCGGCGAATCAATATAAACGGCGAAAAAATAATATTTCATTTGGACGTAGCGCGGAGCTCTGCATAGAAATTCCGGAAGACGGAAACGCAAACGGTCCGCAAGGTTTGTTTTCACGGAGAGACAACGGGAACGTCTCGCGTTCGTGCGAGCACTGGTCTCGATATTGCGTCGCGATCGTGCTATCCGCCGCAGGATCCTTTCCTATATCGCGGAATTAGTTTTCCCAACAGTGGCCCCCGCTCCCTGCGCCCTGCAAACCCCCTGTTCCCGCAGCCGGAATGTTTCTCGACAGTGTTTTTCAGCGGAAGAAACCACCCGAGGGAATTCGGAGGGACGGCAATCCGACTCGATGCATTCCCGGGGCCGGGCGTTTGGGAAACTCGCTCCCGGAAAAACAATGTCGGAACTCCGATCAAACGCGCGCGACCACGACTCGTCTACGTACGCCGCCATTCATAAGTCACCGGGTACTCGCGCAGTTTGTCTGAAAAGTTCTCGATATGGCCCGACGGGAAACGAAATTTCCAAAACGCCCCAGAACCTGCTCGCCGATGCAATTTAATCTTCATTCCGACGCTCGCAACTTGCTGCGGATCTTTGTGTAAATTAGAATTTTTCGTCTCCCTCAGCGAACTAGTTAGAACTCGTTCTAAAGTTGATCTGTTCGAATCAAACGGCGACGTATCATTTTATCGAAATAACTGAGTCTTCTTAACCCCTTGCCTTACAACAACGAGTCATAACACGTGATGAGATTTCGAACAGAATCTTCTGAATATGTATGTCTTTAATTTTCTATAAAGGTTCAACGTTAAAAGAATACACCGGAACGAATAATAATCAATTATTACCGCGTTTCTCTAGGCAAACTTCCATTTTCGTATATCATTTTGTTAAGTCTAACGTAAGGAAAACAGTTAGGTTTCATCGTGGTAAAGATGTAATATAAATATTAATTTACGTACGTGATCAATGCAGGGACATCCGCACTTCGCTTGTTGATAATAAAAGTTATCACGTAAATTAAACAGTTTCTAGGGATCTTGTTTTTAAATAAGAAACGGGAGATTAATGAAACCGTAATTATTCTTATACGAATTCCAACAAGTCGATAATATTATAATAACGTTCTTAAATTCCTCTAATGCCCGCAGAAATTTGCATTTCATCCGTTCGTTAATCTCGGTAAAATGCGTGAAATCCACGCCGCGTTTATGAAAGAAAGATAAAAATTAAAGCACCGGGAAGGAGAACGTACGATTAGTCAAACGCAATCTGCATTCGAATAACTCGCGGAATTCTTGGGAAATTCATTCTCTAAAAGTTCGAACAAAGTATCGCAACGAGAATTTTACGGTAAGTCGCCGAGCTGTAAAATCCTCAAGTTAATACATTCCGTAATTTTCAGGTACGCGGTTACTACCTCTCGCGCAAAAGGTAAATCGAATTACAAAGGGGAACTGGGACCGCGAGAAATTGCGCAGATTAAAATTCCAACAAATTAAATCCCGTTCGAGATTAATCCATGCGCCGCAACGCGCGTGCGAATCGCAATAAACCGTTCGCGCGTGCGCCCGCGGACCGTATAACTTTCAAAGCTTTATTATCAAAATGGCGGAGGACAAAGCTAAGGGAAATTCGAAATATAACCGAATGATCTACTTTATGTTTCGCGTCACGTAAGGGGAACGGGATATGGAGTCTTTTAAGAGCCGCCCTCGTATCGTTGTAATAGCAAATTCCGACTTTTCGTGACAGGTGTTCTTGTGCTGGAACCACTTACGCCCTTTACGTGTTCCGCGAACTCTTAACTCGGTTTTCGGTGGTTGAGCGAAGTCGATTACCTGAAACAGAAAGGAGATCGACTTGTTAGGCGAGCAGCATGATTTCGAGCGCAGAGAACACGCTAAATTTCCATTCGTGCTTCATAAACGTGCGAGTATTCAAGTATTTCGCTAACAAACATTTTGTCGAGAATAGAAATCACTTATCGTCATTCGACGATGAATTTTCTGTACTTACGACAAAATCTTGTTGCTTGTGATTCGTACGGGATACATTCACAGTGCAAATACTGTTTTATGCGTCGTGACAGGGCTCAACAATATTAGTGAGTAGTCTAACATATATCTCACCGCACTTGTAAGGTGGTGTGAGGAAAGAAAGGACGATAATCGGATGACCGGTACACGAACTTTGCTTCTAAACTTGTGAACTTTAATGATTATATACACTCCTGACTAGACCGTTACCGTATGCTAGAATGTTACTTTAAATTATAAAATAGCCAAACATTAGGAGAAAATATAGGAGAAAATATAGAAAAATATAGAAAACGCATAGGAGAAAATATCTACAAAACAATGACCTTTAAGTGCATGGATACTTGCGTTTATAATTAGAGTCGGTTCTCTAATATCTGGCAGTTTATGGCGGATTCATGGATTTTATATTTTTCAGAGTTGGTGAGGGATAGCTGATGATCTTAGCTGGTTTCGGAGAAACTGCCTGTTACGACGGAGTTTGTATTGTATAATGTGCTTACCGGACTAATGAAATGAAAAATAATGAAGCTCTGGCAAAAATACTAATTAAAACATCTGTCATTTCAGATGCACAGGTATCCGTACTATAAACCTCTTCATTCATTTAAAAATATTACATATAGATAAACTTAAAAATGCAAAGATTCCATATTTAGCGTTCATCTGTATTGAATTAATAAACAGGAACATGGCGGGATATCAGAATTTTCGTTTAAATCTTCAAATGGCTAATTAAATAATTACGAGTATAAATTTTCATGATCGTTTAAGGATCAATTAATATTCATCGCGTGTTCGGTCTGATTTGAATTAATTTATGCCGTGTATCATTAATAAAGGATTGAAACTGCTCCGGTCTATTCTCGGCGAACGAATTCCGAAAGAAGTTACGATTCTGGGATTGACTTATTGCAAGGAAGGACAGAGGGTTCTGATTAAAAGTCACGTTCGCGGGGTCATACCAAGGTTCATTCTTATGCCCGCAAAAAGTTTTGGAGCAGCCGCAAACTGGTCAATTGCTCGTAGAAGTTAGGCGAGAATAATTAAAAGATTCAACAGGGCCGAGGACCGGCACGTCGAAAACTGTGCCAAGTAACTTCGTGGCCGGGCGTGTTTGTTAAATATTCATAAGCTTTTTCTCCGGTTGACGTTTCAACATCGCCAAACGACTTGCCGCTTTTGCAATTGAAACTTTATCACCCCTGCGAACTATGCAATTCCACCTTTCCCCACCCTCGTGTCTCCCTTCGCCGTCACGGTCCCCGTTGCATCGTTGTTTCCGAACTAAAATTGCCGTAAAAATATCGCGAACAGCAATAATTCACCCCTCAAATTTACACGCGACAGCTCGACGCATAAAATCGTTGTTTCTTTTCTGGAATCGGTATCCGCGAACCCGCTTCGATGCTCTCTCCGAAATGACTATACGTGTTCTACTTCGTTCATTTCGCCAGATTGCTGTTTAAAATGCACTTTGCACCTCGAGTTACCGAAAAATGCGAGATACATCGTCAGATCCGTTGAAAATATTGGCAAAGGAATGCCAACCCCTTTTCAATTCCCTTTCCCATGTTTTTTAAATAGATTTCAGTTTTCCAATATTGCTGGCAGACTCGTGTAAATATTTAAACCAGTCTACTACTACTACTTACTATATGCAAGTATGAAAATTAACTTGCACGCGTGTGCAATGAATAAAAGAATTTCTATTTGGGATCTGCGAGGTACAAGAACGTTCGAAGAAGAATCTCCATTTTAACCCTTCGCTTGTTTCTAAAATACATTTTAACACTTTGACTGCCATGTCACCCATATATGGGTAACAGAATAATTTGTCCATGTTTAAAAATAAATTTACACATCAATATAATCGTTGCACTAAATTTAGTTGAAATCTGGGAGTACGAGAAGGTTGAAAGATATATGTGTAATACATCTTAAATTTTCTTAAAGTTTCATCATATAAATTATTTTGATTTTGTGAAATTTTTGAGGTTGTTGGTCGGGTAGTTAAAGTGTTAACTGTTCAACGAGCAACCTTAAAAATTCTATGACATAAATATGATTTATTTAATGGAGTAATTATCGATAGTTTAAAATTGTGCGATAAATTTAGTTTTACATGTGGAAAAATAATTCTGTCACCCATATGTGCATGACATGGCAGTCGAAGTGTTTCATAGTGCTAACAAGTAATTGTAGTTTGTACATCGTCACGTATGTCAATCACAATTATATTATACGTAGTAACTATATTGTTACATCGAATGAGTAGACACCTTTCGGTAAGATAAGACATCATGCTTGTATAATGCGTCAAAGAAAATTAGATACAGGAATGTTAAAAAAAAAATGTTCATAGTCAACGTTTTTACTTCTTTATTAACACTAAACCTACCTCAACGGGTTAAACGTCTCTTTTCAGATTCATTATTCTGCAATCATTGAAATTATAAAATTGCCTTTGCAGAAATCGATTGAATGGATTTCTTTATTCGATCATGCATTCCAGTAAAACTTCTACAAAATTTGAATACATGAAATCTTGTTATTTTTATAATATTATATATGCTATACCATTTTATTTGTAGTTACAATTATTGTAACGTCTTCGTTGTCGAAAGTGTTACACAAGAGGCAAGATAATTTAGATTTCTTATACAGCGATATTTGGTTCAATGCTCGAATGTCTAAAATGGAAGGCAAAGCATTTTTATTTGTCAACTTTGTTTAAAATCTCTAACACAAGTCTGGCTCGTTACAATTAACCTCGAAAAAATATTACGAGCTTCGACTTTCCAGCCAACGCGTCATTCTAGAAATTCTTCCGCGGTATCCAGTAATTATTAAACACTACTTTGTCTTACAAATCGTAATATTTTCTCGGGTGTATGATATAACAGGCCCAATGAAAACATTTATATCATGAACAACTTCGTATTCGAAAAGCAGATCGGTTCACTGAACTTCTCCGTCGTCGACCACAGAATTTGTCGCACGATAACGGTGGGGGATCAGCTGGAAGGGCGTTAACGAAAAAATGTATCATTTCGGAAATGCTTCCGCGTTATCCAGTAATTATTAGACACTATATTGTCTCACAAATACAGTGTAACAATATAGTGTACAAATATATCATACAAATATAGTGTACAAATATATCATACAAATATAGTGTACAAATATATCATACAAATATAGTGTACAAATATATCATACAAATATAGTGTAACAATATAGTGTACAAATATATCATACAAATATAATTGTGTATGATATAACAGGGCCAATGGAAACGTTTATTTCATGAACAACTTCGTATTCGAAAAGCAGATCGGTTCACTGAACTTCTCCGTCGTCGACCACAGAATTTGTCGCACGATAACGTTGGGGGATCAGCTGGAAGGGCGTTAACGAAAAAATGTATCATTTCGGAAATTCTTCCGTGTTATCCAGCAATTATTGGACACTATATTGTCTCACAAATATAGTGTAACAATATAGTGTACAAATATATCATACAAATAT
>CM052091.1:11020514-11063471 GCA_028453745.1 Agapostemon virescens
TAGGGACCGTCGTGGCGCTTAACGTGTTAACGAAACAGCGATTGAAAACTTTAAATGTATGACATATAGTTATCTGTCAACCTTCTTGTATTCTCCAGATATTAGCCAAATTCAATGCAACGAGTATATAAACATATAAATTTATTTTTAACATGGCAGTCAAAGTGTTAAAGAAAATTAAGGAAATACACGTTTAGAAGATTCTTAGATTCTTACACGTTAAAGAAAATGGCAACAATAGGCGTACCTTGGTCTCGCCAAGGACAACGATTTAGACTAATTGCGCAAACGAGTAGGTGAAACCTAAACCAGTTGAAAGATAAAAGTAATCTGACAGCATCGATATATTATCGTCAACTCGTTCAATTATTACAGGAAGAATTAAAATTTGAATTCGTATCTGGTTACGTGTATGGTTGTAATTTATACCTCGCAACTGATGCGGAAAATTGTTACATCGCGTAATGGCTGGCCGTTTAATTAGAAACATAATTTCCGAATGAAAGTCGAGAACGGCACTCCATTATAGTAACAAATTAATATCTTTAATAGAGAATTCATTCGTTAGAGGAACAGAATTGTTGCATAGCGTTTTAACACTGTTGTTAGCAAATAATGCAGCCGCTTTAATTAAATTTAACAAAGTACCGTCGCCTCTTAGACACAACGGGGATAAAATTCAATGGAGAGAACGCGTGCAGGTTGTTCAGTTTCGTAATTCCCGGTTATCGGGCGTATTGCAATTAAATCCGGCCGCGTTCTTTATTATCGGACGGTGTTAATTATGCCGCGGGAAGTTTGTTGACATTTAAACGCGCCGCGGACGCGTTGACATTTTCAAGGGAACCGTTTATATCGCTGTTAAATTACTTAACTGTCTTTTGTGCTGAATTTCGCCGCGGAGGATCGATCGACCGCGTACCATTATCGCGGGCCGCGCACTCGCGGAAATTTCAATCCGTGTCGCATCGTCGTTCGATTATAAATTATCGCTTCGGCTGTGCGTTCACCATTTAATCGCCGGCTACCGTGAATATTCAATCAAAATGTCTCGACTATCAAAAGAGACAATCGAGAGGCAATCCGATGTTCGCGCAAGACGAAAAGGTGCGTGAAAGATGCTTCTACCGAATGATTAATGCGTTATAAGCGTGCTAATATTGTACCTGTACCAACGTCGGCGCATTCGGATTATTAACAAACAGAGAGACTAATTAATTACACGGAGCAAGTTCTATTCCGAAGTTCGGCAGTCGGCTTGTCGCTCGAACAGCTCGGACGAAAGAAAGTTGAAGATCAGTTGTAAACATGGTGCCAGTGCAGTGAATGCTTTACAAATGAATTTCAGTATAGAAAGTTATGGTGCATTATAAGTTACACCGATTCGCTGTTGAGTTGGCCAAGTTATTCAATTATATTTTCTCAACTATTTTTTGTGTTGAACGTTTGAATTGTGAATAATTTAAGAGAATGCAATTAAATGAGATTCAATTGGAACTTGTGGCCCAGATTTTCCTCGCTGCAAAGCTATTTTATTTACGGTTCCCGCGAACACGTAGGATACAGTGTAAAACAACACACGGCATTTGACGGGCCGTAAGCCGTTGCGAAATTGTTCCTTGAAAGCTGCGTTCTATAATCCTTTGTTCCCAATTCACGAGACGCGCTTTCCTTTCCGTCAATCGACGTCATTCCGGTAAAATGGCGCACCGTAAAAGTTAGCTTTCCCGAGAGCGGTCAACGTGGATATATTTTTTTATGGTTATGCGTGTGGCCTCGTACAGAGAGGATGGCTGCATACCAGTGTTTCGAAACTGGAGCTACTTTTGGTGCCTGTGATTCTAGTGGCTCGTAAATACTTCGATACTCGACGGGACTACGTCTGCCGACGTATGAAAAATTTTTAGTAAATCCTCCGTGAAACGCGCCATACGATGGCGACGTATCAAATAAAGAAATACTTCTCGAAACGTTTCCAAGTTGCAAACGGTTGTACACATTTTATACTAGTTATGGTAAATTGTGACCATTTTACATTAGTCTATAGAAATAACCAGACCGCAGTTACTCAAATATTTAACTATTTTCTTTATTCACTTATTTCATAGATGCATCTTTATAAATTCAATAATTGTGAATTAACACATTGCAACACTCTGCTCTCTCAGGACGTCACGGGAGTATTTTTATTATTGAAAGCGTAGAATAAGCAAAATAATAATAAATTGATGATATTAGACAACATTAACCCTTTACCTTCGAAAACAGAGACGTTTTCAGGTTTCAAAAATTTCACATCACGTGATTTATTTCCTCTTATGCATATTCAGGTTTATATTATTGTTCGTCTTTACAACAATGACACTGTTATCACTTTTCTAGATGCAAGCATAGTTATGTAAGAATTATTTCGAATAATGTCGTTGCAATTTTTAGTGGTGGCCCAGAGTCACCATTCTCGAGTGCAAAGGGTTAACTTAACCCTCAAGTGGTATATAAAATTAGCTTTACAGTTATTATTGCATACATCAATTACAAAAAGCAATGAAAAATTAATAAAAATCGAACTTAAAAAGTGAACTACTGTTATATTGCATTGATGAGCCAAATTTATGTTTAAAGTGTTTTAATATTTTTATTATCTACGTTCTAATAAAAATTTTTAACTGTTCAACGGGGCACTTTTTATTTGAAAGTATCTTCTATTTATCGGTTATATTCAAAATGCATTAACCGTCAATTTTCATTCAGCTTTTACAATTGTAAAAATATTAAGTGCTTCGGTCACCGATGACCACCGTTTCTCTGTACAGCAGAGTTCAACGCGAATTACGTGTAAATGATACAGCACTGCAATATGTGACGGATAATGCTGTTCTCCATACGAGTACATTGGAACGAAGTGTTTGATCCTAAAATTATCATTTTTCTTAAAGATATGATACACGTATGTTGACTTTAACAATTTACTTTAACAATTAATAATACCACTATAATAAAGCCACTATAGTGGCGCGTCGTACAAGAAGATGGCATCTGGGAAAGCCATTATAGTGGCGCGTAGTGCCTAAGAGGTTAAACAGATGTTAATAACAAAATATCGAAGTACAATTGACCAGGTTTCGGCACAGTAAATGAACATCGCGCTAACTGTCCGTTACGAAATTAAAAAGATCGAATTGGGGATGGGAGAAAAATTGGGGCATGCATGGGGTTTACGGTGTTCGAGCGGAAACAACAGCTCGTTCCTTGTCCGCGTTGGGATTAACAGCATAACAAAATTTTTCCAGCGGAAGAGCGTTCGAGGGCAGACCACGGGATGGTTGAAAACGGTGTTATATATGGGGCGCGTAAACGGCAGCCGGGGGCTCTCTTGAAAAACGATGGGGGTTTATTGCGGAACGGCGCGGATTGAAATTGGGGAAACTGCGGGTCGTCGAGCGGTGAGCCCGCCACCGATACAGATTCATCAACTGTCGTCGCGTAAATGGCAGGCAAACCGCTGATACTGATATGGGTTCCGTATTCGGATGTGGGCTCCAGTCAGGAGTGTGCTCGATCTGCGAGACAAAAAAAGAAAAAAAAAGAAAAAGGTAGCGTAGGGACAAGCCAACGAAAATTTACGAGTCAACGATAAAATAAATATATATATATATATATTCCGCTATGTCGTCTAGGGCCTATTTTATCCGGCCCATTCCCTCTATCTCCCGCTCTCTTTTCGTACTTTTTTCGTTATCAACGCGACGATACCCGTTCTTTTAGTACCACCATAAACGTACAATCTGCGCCGGTCGCGTGTTTTACGGTTACGCGAACCGTGCTCGATATATGGATTTCGTTACGTTGACAACAAATCGTCGAGCGTCCATTTTCCCCGCGAAAATCGGTTCATGTTCGATACTGTACAGGCGACGTGTTACCGGAATTGGCGGTTCGCGCGACAATCGCGAATCGGTCGAACGTGGATTAGTTTAGGTGGACAATAACAAACCTGACGATCCGTGTTGTCGCGGATCGACAAGATACGATTACACGCGCGTTTTGTTCGATACGGATAAAATCGATCCAAGGCGTGCCGAAAATGTTTTTCTTTTTCCGGACGCGGCTCTTCTACGGGAAAATTAGATCGCGTCCTCTTCCTCCTTTCGCCGAAAACGCGGATACTATCCGACAGTTCTACGGCTGCCATTTGCGAACGCCATTGTCCCTTTCGTTCCGTATCCCGTTAGCAGTGTTGCGCGACCATTAATGGAAACGGAAATGGAAACGAGCCGCGATGAAAAGATTTTGATTTTTCCGAGCAAAGTTCAAGAGGACACAGTTTCGCGCGGGAATTTCCGTGTAACACTCCGTGGTGAAAGATAGAACATGTATTTAAAGATTGATGACACTGCTGGTGAATGTTCGGCAAACGAGTTTCATCGATGGATCATTCGATGCGACATCGAGAGAAACCATGTTGCGTAGAATAAAACGAAGAAGATTGGCTTTCCAGTCTGTTTTCCGTATTTAGTTAGGCGAAAATCCCGACGAAATGTAATTTCAACGTAATGGACGATAAATATGCAGATTTCGCATTGAAGTTTCACAGCGACATAATTTATATAGCAATTATTATTGTTCACGAACATTTTCACATTTTCTGGCCCGCTGTAATGAAAAAAAATCACTTTTCCAGGCTTTATCGTTCATGCATTTCGTACGTGTATTTTTACGATTAAGTATTCATCAATTCGCAAAAGCAATTATACAGCGAAATCAATGGTGCGCGTTACATGCAAAAGTAATAACATTTTTTTTTTTGTAAAAATTTATTCGCCAACGAAGAGAGTGTATAATTTTCGACTGCCCATTTTTGTCTGGTAAGACTTTTGTTTCTCGCGATGAATACTACGCGATGCACTAAATGCAATAAATTTCACCGTGAAAAATACGTTCGACGATAATTTCACGATTCATTTTATTTTCAACAGATTTCCAACTACCGATGGTAGAGATTTCCGCTACGATAGTCGTGGCATAATTTTTATTCAGCCAGCGCAGAGTAAAAGATGGACCGAATTTGGACGTTTGAAAGATTATTCGCAGCGCATTCGGTCCGGGCGGAACGTTCGCTTTCAGAGATACTAATTCCTGTTCGTTGATGCGAATCGGACTCTTCACGCGAGCGGGTAGTTTGATGGACAGCGTACAACGAGGCGAATTCCGCAGATTTTCTATCGTAGCGCACATCATCGACGCGGATTCATCGAGTAACGTCGCGCAAATGATCCGAAAACCACGGATACCGAGCCGGATCGTGTGTTCGGGCACTTGCCGCCGGAGTTTTCCGCTTGATTCGATTTTGCCCGCGCGAGGAAGCCCGTATCGCTTTTGATGCTCTCCTATGACCATGCACACGCATGTTCAATATTTGCGTTCGCCATTTCATTCGTCATTGTTCATCTGCGATCGACTTTCGAACATTTCCCGAGCAACTCCTGCGAGGCTAGACGAGACTCGGAATTTCGGAAATAGTTTTTTTTTGGCAACGCGGGCGTGCCTGCAAACATGCGAATTAACTAAATTTATAGTGGAAAGCTTCTTTCATTCATTCCTTAACCCTTTTAGTGCTGAACGACGAGATACCGCCGTTTGCATTACTTGCGAAAAGTGCCAACGACGACATATTGGATAATCGGAAAAGTATTGAGATATTTGTAATTTTTTTATTAAACTTTAATTTAAATTTAAAAAATTGTTTTTGTGTTTAACTTGTTAGAAAAAAGGGGTTGAGGCTCTATGAAAGGTCTGCGCTAAGTGTTGTGGGGTTCAACATAGTCTGCTTACCAGCAGCCATTTCTACTTGCTCTATTTCATGGCCAGATTCTCAAGAAACCAAATCCCTAAATTTTGGCAACGCGAATTACAAAAATGTAATAGTTACACTTCATACTATGTAATATACATAAAGCTGTAATCAAACGATGATTATTCTTATGTACAGATATTGTTTGTGGAAGTTGTTTGTTTCATAATGTTATTCGTATGATTTTCAACAAATATTGAAATAAAATTAACATTACTTTATTCTTTCTTTATTTCGTACTATGCTGCTTTTCGAATTTTGTAAATGTCATTCTTAGTTTGGTTTTTATCAGCTTTCACGATACCTTCGCTCAGCACTAAAAGGATTAAGGACTATTTTTAGGATCCTAGTTTTATCAATAGTTTACTCACTTCTACCAATATTATTTATAAAGTTTTGGCGTTTCGAGTTAACGCATAAAATATTAAACATCCGTGGCCGTCAGAATCCTTGATTAAACTTTGGGAGACTTGCTTTCGAAGAGAAATGAATTTTTTAAATTATTATATTTTTAATCTGCATAGAAGTTTAATGTGTAGAAAACAAGTTGCTTTTTTTGGCGTACTTGAATATTCCATTAAGATTTCTATTTGTATAACGATGCATGATTTAGCGATGACTGTTCCTGTAGGAACTGTGTAACTAGACGGTTCTTTTTCCTGAATAAATATTTGCCATTGTCTCTGACACTTTACTGCGATCGGTGATATTTTTCTCGAATTTTGATAGTTCACTTTTCGAAAAGCCCATTCTGTTTCCACAATTAAAACGTCAGGGTAAATCCGGGACGAACGAAATTTTCGACCAATTCCGAAGATACATACGAATCGGGTGGAAACTTATCCGAATAATGGAATTTCCGTTACGTCGAAATAACGAATCCTCTGGGAAAGATAACCCCTTTTTTTTACCTCTGTTTCGTTTCCCGGTCAAACGTTTTTTGTCATTAACCGTGCACCGGCGCCTCGCAAACTCTAATTTATAGTGACGAAATCGAATTAATCCTCGCCGGAACGAAAGTTGAATTAAAAATTGATCGCGATCACTTCTAACGTCTAACTTCAACAATCTCGGTGCTCCACTAAGAAGAAATAGAATTACATCGATGGATAGATAATGGAACGTCCTCGCGTCTTCCATTATACCTGTGATGAAATTTCGAAATCGTTACATGCAATTTACGTTTATACGTTTTACGTTACGTGCAAAATACATCGTATTCAAACATGCGAAAAATATAGCTCGGCCACGGAACGCTTTACTGTTTGAATTTTTCGGAAGACTAAATGCATCGATACGCAATAAAAACTATACAAAGTATATTTTCTAATGAACACCTACATTTTCTGAATTTCCATTGAACAAAGATTTTAACTACGTACTTCGTTAATAAATAAAAAAGGATGTTGAAGAGAACCGAAGATATTTGTATTACAACTAAATAAATTGGTTGCAATGTTTTTTCGCGTACTTTAAATGTCACAAAGCACGTTCTTACTTTGTTCAAAGGAAATTCAGAAAATGTAGGTATTGCCTAGTTCATTAGAAAGTGTACTCAGCATGGATTTTATTGCATTTCTATGAATTTATTCTTCCAGATAAGAATGTGCTTGGTGACATATAAAATACGCGAGAAAACATTGTGACCAACTCATTTGGTCGTAACACAAATATCTTCGGTTCTCTTCCTTTTTATTTATTAACAAAGTATGTAATTAAAATCGAGCACTTGCGCAGCGTATCTAAAAATCTCAATAAAGATTGACAGACCTAATCCAGGGTCATAGGTTCATCCTAATCATAGGTTGTTATTGATATACCATTTTTAGTTTGGTAATCACTGACAAAAGCACAATAATATCAATTGGATCAAATAGTTTCGCTTATTTTTACTGCAGACAGTTTGCACAGCATTTATTTTGTTATTTCAGGTTGACGAGCCTAGCAATGATCGTAAATATTAATATTGGCTGTCTTGGCAACGTTATAGAATTAAGATTTATGCGCCATCTCATGAAAAAAGCTATAATTATTTGGTAAAATGTCGATAAATTGAAATGTGACCTGAAAGTTACACGGGCCCATAAAGGGTTAAGGAAACACATGGTGAAAAGAGTCTGTTCAAAATCTTGATCACGAGTCTGACTCGTTGTTGCAGGGCAAGGGGTTAATAATTCGCGGTTTTTCTAGGGATAGGGCGAAGTGCGAGGGCGTGAATCGACTTCAGCGGATTACTCGATGAGGCTTCGATACGATCGCAGGACGGGCATAGTAAACTCGTCGTTGTTCGTAACTTGAAACGTTTTGACGAACGCGGCGCGAGGTCCGGCGCAACGAACGGCAACAGTGATATAAGCCAAGCCCAGGCCAGGCGAGACCAGGCCAGGCCATCGGGAACGTGTACATGGGTTTCATGTATGCAAACGCGTATATAATCTGTGTACGGTACGTTGTTGCATCCGTCGACCCCCCTCTGTCCTACTATCGGTCAACGTGCACCCCAGTGCACCCGCGCCCGCCCTTTTCCACCCCAACGATGCCCGATGGCCACTGGTCGTCCGTGGGCACGTATACACGTATATCTGCTCATCTGCACTGATTTACCGCATATGCATTGCGGTAAACCCGAACCGACCGCCTCACCCACACCATCTTCGAGCCAACTCCGCGTTTTCATTTTTATTCTCCTCGCTGCACGCCGAGCAGAACCGAAGATAAAGACGGTTCAATCGTATCGTTGGAGTCGTACCGAACGACAGGTATATGCGACATCGTCTTTTTTCTCATAAGTTCGAAGTCACTCTTTTATGTTGTCCAATAATGTCGTTTAGCGAACCTCGAAGTATTGCGATATTAATCCTTTGCACTCTAAGCAATTTTAATTCCTAACTCGAGACATTTGTTTGGCCAAGAATAATTCCATTATACGTGGTTCATTTCCTTTCGTGATACTTCAATTTTTACTAGTTTCTTAAATACAAACATTGTAATGTAAAAATTGTTTTGAATAATATTCTGACAATTTTTAATGTCGTCTCAGAGGAGCCATTGGAGTGATAAGGGTTAATAAATGTACGTGGAAAGATAGCTATAGTCAAGCCCATCTCGAATCTGTCATTTCGGGTGAGGTTAATTAAAATGTTGCCCGATAGTCAAGTTTGATCATTTATATATTTGAAGCTTGAGAGACTGTGCGCGAAAAGGCAGACGTGTACTAAGCGAAAGTCGAAGAACGCAAGAAATAAAACCTTTAAATAAAACCTTTGCAAGCGAAGTGATACATTCTAAAATTAAAACAATATTTTTATCTATAGTAGCTCCGTTGTGTACAGTTTATTTCCTTTCCTGCATATGAAATTAATTACCCTTACTCGTACTTTAAATATTAACCCTTTGCACTCGAAGTTGTTTTAAGTAGAAAACCAAAGCATTTCTTCTGACCTAGGATATTTTTATTCTACACGAATTATTTCACTTTATGTATATGAGATTTTTTACTGTCACTTATCCTCACAATCGTTAAATATTTAACAATTTCTTAGACGTAAAGATAGCGATGTTAAAATTGTTTTAAATAATTGTGTGGCAATTTTTCCTGGCGTTAAAGTTTTCGGCGATTTCTGAACTGCAAACGTAGCGATGTGAAAATTGTTTAAATAACATTATGGCAATTTTTAGCTGCTCCTTAGAAGCGTCATTCGATGCCAAGGGTTGAATTGGAGGTGTGTGATTTTTACTGTGAAGGTGAAAACAGAAACTAGGAGAAAATTTGGGAAACGAATTCTGCCGTAAATTAAAACTATTCAAAAATGTTAGAACGGCGCGTCCTGCAAACTCGGTATTAATTATGTTAGTTGAAAGTAACACCTGTCCTTAATCCTTTCGCTATTTCCATCAATGTGTAAACGTTGTTGCCAAAAAACGTACAGCGTCCGCAATTCAGTTAATCGTTCACAGATTACCGATTAATGGTTACAGAGTACCAAATATAATCATGATTACAGTGGAACTCCATTTATGCGAGCCAGCATCGTCGGAAAGCTCAATTTAGTGAACTCGCAGCTGAGCTATTATGCGAACTGACTGCTCGCGGCATATACCGCTTATCCGAACTCATAACATAACAGTGGACCATGTATTCGACTAGGCGAGTTATATGAAAAGCGGCTTCTATTAGATCAACGAAGATACGATTAGGGGAGGAGAGAATTAGCACACTTCTATCTTTCGTATCGGTATGTCCACCAATTTAATACCGTTACACGTACGCGCAATATTTCACTTTTTAACCCTTTCGCCTACGACTTATTTTACAGTAACAGTGACTATACTTCGTCCTCCGCAGAACGACAAAAAGAAAATACAAATTTGTAGATACTGCGTGCCTAGTTATCCTCCAATGACCGTATACGATTAAAAATTAAATAAAATGTTATTTCCGTTTAAAGAAAATTAAGATTTTTTAAATGCAAACGTAGCGTTGTAAAAATTATTCGAAATAATAGCATGGTCATTTTTAATGTCGCCTTGCAGCCGCCATTGCAGTGCTCAGAGTTAACCCTTTGCACTCCAAGCAATTTTTACCCAGAACGTTTTCCCGCTTGTAATACTTTTTGCACTGTGTACACATAAAAGTGAACCTGTTTCCCCCCTTTAATTAAAAGTTTTAACAATTTTTAGAATATACACGCATTCGACAACATAAAAATTGTTCCGAACTATGGTGCTTTTTACTAGCATCTCGGAATCGCCATTGGATTGTTAAAGGTTAGCGCAAGCTTTCAGAAATTCTAAAAAAAATTCCTAATAGATCTGTTTCAGTTTATCAACCTGTTGACTATCGATAGGGATTATTATGTACGCTAAAATGTTGAAATATAAAAAGCAGGTATTCTCGAGATAATCTAGCACCGTTCAATTATCGCAGGTTCCTGATTACTGGCCAGCGACGGATCGTTTAGGTTCCGGGCCCGTGGGTCGCGCATAACGAATACGTTAGAAGTCGGTAATTCGACGAATTACAGCGATAACAAGGAGCAGCGGCGGCGGTATTTCTGTCAAAACGCGTTGGTGCACGCGGACGTCGCAGAATTAATAGTGCGTGTACATTACACGCACACGAACGCCGTCGGCCGGCTATAAACTAAGTTGCTCCATAAACCGGGCTGCGAATATGCATGAGGAAGGTGTGGTCCGCGTTGTTGTTGCACCCAGCAGGGTTGATTTCGGAAACGTTATAAGTCGGCCGCGAGTGCATCATGCACGTTGCAACGCATTTGCAAAGCAAAGCACACCGAGCGACCCCGCCAGCGTCAGCGCCAGCACGCGGCCGCGCGTCTACCCTCTTCTCGCTCTCTCTCTCTCTCTCTCTCTCTCTCTCTCTCTCTCTCTCTCTCGCGCGTTTCGTCCTGTCTCGGCGAGATTAGCCGGTACTTTGTTGCCGTTTTAAGGAAACCCTGCTTCCGCCCCTTTTAGAACCCCCGAGTACAACCCTCTTCGCCGTAATTTCTCTCCCCTGGACGAAAACCGGGATAATTCCTTGCGAGGAACTTACCTACGCCGAACTGCATAACACTTCATTGGAATTGCGCGATTTTTTCACTCGCCCTACCCCCGTTCCAGTCTGACTAATCCTTAACCCTTTGCATTGCGATTTATTTTACGGCCACAGCTGCGTCTTCTTCGCTGGTCGTAATTTGCTGGAGGAAGAAGGGCGCGTTTGTATTCTGGATGTCCCTCGCAACTGGAACAGGCTGCGCCTCCTAGACGGCTTGGAAACATTCCTCTCGTCCACTGGAGAAGATGCACAGCGAAACTTGTAGGTACTGTGACTCTTATTAATATTCGGACATTGTGCTATTCGAAAAATTGTTGCTAGCTTCGATCGTTTGCAATAGTAAAATTGGAGCTACTGTTTTATAATAAAAATTTTATCTGTTTGTTGCACATACTTTTCTTAACCCTTTGCACTCGAATGGCGCCTCTAAGGCGACACTAAAACTTGCCATACCATTATTTAATCAATTTTTAAATGGATAAGTTTGCAGTTGAGAAATTGATAAAAATGTTAAAATTCTAAATACGAGTTATAGTAATTAATTTCGTATGAACGAAAGGAAATGAACTATCTACAGTGGAGCTTTTATAGATAAAAATATTGTTTCGATTTTTGAGTGGAATTGCTTCGAATGCAAAGGGTTAATACTAAACAGTGAACTAAATTACGTCGAAATTTATCGTAGCAATAATATTCGGACACATAACTTATTCTCGCATTTCTTGCGAATAATGGACACACCTTTGTCGTTCGTTTACAAACATAATGTCGAGCAAGATGAAGAACGCGCTTCACGATATCAGTTACTGTTCGAAAGCCGTCAGGATCAGTTAGAAATTCTAAGTATGGGACGAAAAAGTAAAAATACTTCATTTAACGTACGACAATTAGTAATTTGTTACAGAGAAACAGAGAAAACGTATCGGGAAATCGGTAATCTTCTAAAATTACGTAAGAGCACTGTAGCTGATTAGTGTATTGAATTAATTCTTCGGAGAGGCCGAACATAGAAGCTCGACGACCGAGAGAAACGTATTATTTTGAGAAAAGTAAAAGTGAACCCTGATTTCAGTGCTCCAACATCGAGTGCTGAATTATTTCAAGGGATAGGAAAGAAAGTTCATCCAGATACGATACGTCGGGTGTTGAAAACAGATGGATATAATGGTAGAGTAGTAGCTTTTGCAAAACAATATGTTCATGAGGAAAAAACTTGGTGGAATAATGTAATTTTCGCTGATGAAAGTAAATTTAATCTGTTCAACACTGATGGACGAAAATTAGTATGTCGTAAACGAAATCAAGAGCTTAACCGAATAAATTTAAATCCGACAATAAAGCACGGTGGTGGAAGTATTATGGTGTGGGGGTGTATTTCATCTAAAGGAGTTGAACAACTGGTTTTTATAGAAGAAATTTTAGATAAATTTAAGTATCTAAATATTTTAAAACAAAATCTTGAGAAAAGTGCGATCACAATGGATATAGAAGACACATTTAAATATTATAATGATAATGATCCTAAACATAAAGCCAGAATAGTTCAAGAATACCTTTTACATAATTGCCCGAAAGTATTACATCCGCCACCAAAGTCACCAGACTTGAATCCCATTGAAAATGTATGGGATCTTTTGGACAGTAAAATTCGAACAACACCGATAAGATCGAAGGAAGAATTAAAAAAACGATTAATTGAAGAATGTAGATGTATACCGCTAAGTTACTTACAAAAAGTTATAGACAATATGCCTAAGCGGTTGCGACACGTAATTAAAGCTAAAGGCTATCCAACTAAATATTAATTATTGCTTATGGTAATAACTTTCATGTTTAAATGTTACAGTTTGTCAAGCGTCCGAATATTTTTGCGACGATAAATTTCGACATAATTTAGTTCACTGTTTGGTATTAAGAAAAGTATGTGCAACAAACAAATAAAATTTCTGTTATATGATAAAACAATAACTCCAAATTTACTATTGCAAACGATAGAGACTTTCGGCTGTATAAATTGTTTTCACCAAACGCATATACGAGTTCCTCGGCCACGATTCACGCGTGTACGCGGCGGTAGTCAGCAAAGGGTTAATCTATCCATCGTTCCGGATGTCAGGCGCGTATCTTCCCTTTAAACTGTAATATTTCGAAGTAAATTCCGCCTGGTTGTTCGCAGAGACAGCGTTTCCCGCGAGTTCATAAAATCTGCGTACGACGTCGAGCAAGTAGAAAACGCGAACGTTCGAGGTACACGGAATCGCAGGACAACGAAGCGCGTTCCCGATCGTCCGGGAGCCACGTACCGAATTCGCGAAAATAATGCTCGATCGTTTCGATGCACTCCGTGCTTCGAATCCGCGGCGGTTGTTCACGGTTTGCGGATCCTCTTTAGGAAGATGCTCGGCGCTATCGTCGCCGAAATCAGGCGTGCCGGGTAAAAGAGCACGGGGTTGCGCGTCTGCCGGAAGTTCGATCGACTGTTACGAGACACGATACGAGAGCGTGGAACGACAAATTACCGCGAACAATCGCGATCGTCTGCCTGTCGACCATTACCGCGCTCGGCGGATTTATGGGAAGGAAATGAGCGCCTCCGAGCGACGGCGCCTCCGTCATTCCGTTCGCGAAAGAAAAAGGAAAATGGGGATGGCGCGGAGAGATGGAGCAGCGAGAGAGGAACAGAGAAAGAGAGAGTGAGAGGTGGAATGGAGGAGAGCCGGAACGAAAAAAAAAAAAGAGGAAAATCCACAATACGGGCGTAACAAACTGTAGCGGGCTCATCTTGGCTACAGTCTTGGCTGGGCTCTCGCATGAAAACGTTCTATGGTCCGGCGGGGTCGACGTTTTCAGGCCTACTTCTCGTTCGAGCTCGCGAAAAGAGGCGGAAGAAGGGGGAAGGAGAAGGAATACATTCACCGCTTTTCCCCGGGACCCGGCCCCACGGAGAAGAAAGCGAACGCCTCGATTTCCCTGTGAAATCTTCGAGCGAACGGCTCCCGCTCGCCTCTTCGCCCACCGTCAGACATCCTTCCAGCGGTTTACTCGCAAATCTCGGCCGGAATTTTATCCTACGCCTTTTCTACTCCCGCCGATGAGATTGCTGCCTTTTGTGACGCCCCCGTGAAATTTGCGACAGATCGCCTTTTAGTCGGTCCTCGGCTTTATCCGTTTTCGAGCGCCGAAATATTAATTCCCGGAATAAAATGGCGGATGCAGCGTCCTCCCATCGATTCACACTTTCTCTCTGTTCGTTCCTCGCAAGAACGCATCGCCACCTTCTCGTTAAACCCCCTTGGACTACGACTTATTTTATAATAACCGTGACTAGATTTTTCTTTGTTTTCTGCAGAACGACGGAAAGAAAAGATAAATTTGTAGTTAAACCGGGATAATACTGTTCCAGTCGAACTAATCCTTATCCTCTAACTATTCTATAATGACCGTATACGATCAACAATTAAATAAAATATTATTTCTGTTTAATTTCAGTCCAAAGCAGCTCGATCGCGTTCTTCGGATTTTGTGTCGAAAAATCCCAGTATATTTGTGCAGCCACCGTCGAAGTAACGCCCTCAGATTTACTGACGCACGTACATCGAGCAGCTACTTTTTTAAATGTAAATAATCCAAATAAAACATTCTGCATTTCATTGTTATCTTCTCAATAATTTTTATCGAATAAAATTCGAAATATTCCGAAACTTACAGTATGCATATATAATAATACAGATGTATTTCATAAAATAACGAATTACAAATTAAAAATATTCTTTGCGTTATGAACAAACAATTTAAAATGGAGAGTAACACTTAGAGTTTGTTTATTAACATTCATTCTTTAATTGACATTAAATCTTGCCATTTTTACGATACACGAGACGATTTGAATACTCGGTAGGTTTAGTGTAAATGATTAGTTTGATTCTATGATTTTGTTCACGAAATTATACAAGTGTTTCCGCTTCTATGCGACGCAGGCAGGAATTCTTTCTGACCTGGAGTGGAAACAGACATTTTATAAGGAAGTTGTTAAATGAACCCCGTTAACGGAGTGTTGGCCATTCTAACTAATGATCTCGGTTATAATATATGCACGCACCGTTCCGATAAAATCTCAGCAGCTTTGAATTAACAAATCTGTCAAGATATTCTCGAATGCCGTCATTTATTATTTATTTTCAACGACTCGAAAGGGTGACGTTCAGATAAAACGCTGCTTGATGGCTTAATCCGAAGACCCCTCGCACAAACGGCAGAAATTGTTCGAACAGCTTTAGTAATATACGTCCATAGAGCTTCCAGTGCTGGACAGTGTTTAACCCTTTGCACTCGAGTGGCGACTCTGTGGTGCCACGAAAAATTGGCACATTATTATTTAAAATAATTTGAACATCGCTATCTTTATATTTAAGAAATTGGGAAAAATTTAAGTGTTGTAAGCACGAATAACAGTAAAAAACCCTGTATACATTAGGTGAAATAATTCATGTGGAATGAAAATATTCTAAGCCAGAAGAAATGCTCTGGTTTTCTAGTTAAAACAGCTTCGAGTGCAAAGGGTTAATTGAGAAAATCGATTCGAATCAAAATCGAGAAAAGAAATAACAGAAAATCTTATATTGCAAGTAGAAACGAGCATGGATCACCGTTTCGCGGATCCGACGTCCTCGCGACGAGAAAGATATGGTAGATCCCGCAAGAACCGGAGGACTCCGAGTACCATTTTGTTGCATATTCAACGGGCTCTAATTGTTCATTTTCGTGCTGTTGATTCCTGAATAGCCATTGGATACCAAAGTGAAATCCGATCCCGTTAATTTTGCAGTGCT
The DNA here is from genome assembly GCA_028453745.1 of Agapostemon virescens. Taxonomy (NCBI): domain Eukaryota; kingdom Metazoa; phylum Arthropoda; class Insecta; order Hymenoptera; family Halictidae; genus Agapostemon; species Agapostemon virescens. The sequence goes on from CM052091.1 coordinate 11,036,752, forward strand.
CCAGCTTCAATAAAGTATTATCACGGGACGAGTGAGAGTGGACCGGCGGTGGTAGGGGCTTTGCTTTTCTATGGAGCGCAATAACAGACCGTGAATATTTTAGTATTAATTCTTCGAGGAAGCACTATCGCAGGACAACAGCTTTATGCATGCCATATCCGATGGTGCTCGAATGCAACAGAATGTAAATTTTAAATCGGGTTTCTCGGAGGATGGGGGACGAAGTTTATTTACGTGGAAACGGAGACGTCGACTTCGGGCCGGAGAGGGCCGGTGAAGAGGTGGAATGGTAAAATACGTGCAAAGATAATAGGGCTTCCGGTGTGCTTTGCATGACCGGTTTCTTGCGTGTTTAAAGAAAAAGAGATCAGGCGAAACGGGGAAACAATGAATGTTCGAGAAACGCTTGCTGTAATTTCGTTCGAAGCGCGTCGTTGCGGCCCGAATGATTTTTAAGAAAGCTAGACGGAAAGCAGTTACAGGCGATGTGAAATCTTTATGGCAAATATTCATTCGGTATGTAATTTGAATCGGCATATTGAGGAATTTTAAGAGGTGCTGCAGAATTATTGGTTTCAGCTCAAAATATTTTGTACGATGTTGCTTTTACACTTTAGAATTGAATATTTAACACTCGAGGCTCTTGCTCGATTTAATTGTGTATACATGTAGATGTACGTGTTTGGCTATGGAAATCAACATCGCAATGTTACAGTCAAATAATATTAACATTCTCGGAACACGATGAATTTACTACATCGACCATGTTACAAGCAGCAATTCAATTCCTGCGAGTGTAAATAGTGTGTAAATGTCTCTGTAACATAATCATTCAAGAATGATTATGGACAGTCGTTTTAGATATTCAATTGCCGAGCAATAGATTAAATAAAACAAATTTAATTAAGTTCTACGTGATTCAGGAGAATTAAGAAAGTTAACTACGTATCTTGACTCGCGAGCAAACTATCACTGGAAATAACATCCTGCGGAAATGCCAAACACGATTATGTGCTTGGACAAAGAGAATGGTATTAGAGTCAATATACATTTGCAACATTTTTTATCTCACAGTTATTAAAGTTACAAAATTGATTAGCAAAATCGATTACCAAAGATTGGAATACATTAGAAGTTAAGTTCACGCCATCAGCGAGGAGTAATTAAACGTTAAGAAGATCGATACTTCCGCGCAAGGAGAGGAAACAGGGCTCGGAGAGGAGTCGAAAACGACGCGAGCGAGCGCCGGGACGATGCTCGACACTTTTCCGAGGCAAATTATCCTATCTCGTGGAGAGAAATTCGCGCGCGAATCGATGCGGGGGCCGCCAAACGGCCGCGCGACGCGACGCAATTTGTTTAGGTTAAGGGCTGACGAGATTCCGTAATGAATACAAAGTTGCCGGAGCGACGTAGCCGAGCATTCCGTGGCCGAGGCTTCGAGGGAAATTGGAAGAAAGAAATATTTACCCCGAAATTGGTACATCAGCCGGATTTTAGACGAGCGTAGGCGTGTGGACGTCGGATTTTCTATCCTCCCTCTTTCTCGCAATTTCTCTCTCCACCCGAGAGAGAAAGAAAGAGAGAGAGAGAGAGAGAGAGAGAGAGAGAGTGAGAGAAAGAGAGCAAGAACGAGATAATATCTCAAAGACACTTTAAACAGGATTTGGCCCGGGTTCTTCCCGGTCGAATTAGTCGACCACGTTGCAACGATCTCCTGCGGACCGAAAAAAGAGACGAGCGCCCAGATGCGAGCCGCTAATATGGAGAGGAAAGAAGCAGGGTCGCAGGAAAGCAGCCTCGTTATCGCTTTTCAAGCTTCCCCGGGAAATTTGTCTACCCCTAAACCCCCCAACCACTTCTTCGTCGTCTCTGTACTCCACTTTCTGATCCCCCCAGGTTCAGGACCAAGCCAGTTTCTGCTATTTTAATGCCGTAACCATCCGCGTTTGAAACATTCATTAGACCGCTCCCTCAAGATTTCGGTGGAAAAATCCCTCCATGATTCACTGTCCGACGGCTGCCGCTATCTATTCGCATGCAATCATCTCTACGCGTTCAGCTTTAATATATTAAACCTACCCTGCATTAACAGTAAAATCACCGAACAATAAATTCAACGATGTACATTGATTTGTAATAGTAACGAGACTGCATCTATTAAAATTTCATATAATTCTTATAGTACGTTATTAACGCTAAACCTACCACAGGCGACATTAAATATCGCCATACTGTTAGCCAAAATAATTTTGACCTCACTGTGGTTGCGTTTAAAAAATCGGTAGAAATTAAAATATTGCGCGTACGAGTAGTAGCAATAATTTTTATATTCACGAAAGGAAATGAACCATGTAAAATGGAACTTTTCTATGTAGAAATAAATGTCTTTATTTTGGAATTAAAATTGCTCGGAGTTGAAAGGGTTAATTTATTTGGATTGTTTGCATAATTCAACTTCAAAATTTTTTAAAATCTGAAAGAGTAGTTTGACCCAATGCGAGAAGTTTAATGTTAAGCAGATCGAATCGCTCTTCATTCCTTTTTCTTGAAGTTTCTTGCGCGTTGAACTTCGAAAGCTTTTAGCAATTTTTAAGCAGAGCTTGGAATTCAGAATTTGTCAGAATTTTTATAAACAGCTTTGCAAGTTTTCGACACAGCTTTGTGTCGTCAGGTTTATTACAATTTTTGAGCGAAACGTTTGTCCCAATTATTATACAGAGCATTTCTGTTAAGAATTTGTCACAATTCTTACAGAGAACTTTGGATCAAAGATTTGTCACAATTTTTCTGCAGTGTTACGTGTCAAGGATTTATCACGATTTTTGTACAGTGCTTCGTGTCAATGATTTGTCACAATTTTTCCAGAGAGTTTCGTGTCGAGGATTTATCACAATTATTCTACGGAGCTTCGTGTCAAAGATATATCACAATTTTTTCCACAAACCGTTGGATTTGTTACGATTTTTCTACAAAAGCCTTGGACGAAAGATTCGTCACAATTTCCCTGCAGAGGCTGTGTACTTTTTACTTTCCATGCAAAGAATGATCAACTTCGTTATACCGAGCAACGTGTCCGAGATTGTTCGCAATTATAATTGTTGGAGATATTCAGGCTGATTGCGCCATCTCTGTATATTAAATTCAATTACATTATGTTTAGCACTAAGCGTAAATATAAAAGGTCACGTAGTGCTTGTTCCTTCTTCTTCCGCGAGCGGTTAAATAAGTAACACGTGTGCGAAGTCTCTACACAAAATTGTTGTAATTTTTTTTCTTTCTATCTACTGTGCAAATATATCGAAGAACAAATAAATTAACACTTTGACTGCCACGTCACCCATATATGGGTGATAGAATTGTTTGTCCATGTTTAAAAATAAATTTGTACGTTAATATATTCGTTGCACTCAATTTAGTTGATATCTGGAGAATACAAAAAGGTTGAAGGATAACTATGTGTCATACGTTTTAGATTTTCCATCGTTGCTTCATTATATAAATTACTTTGATTTTGTAGAATCTTTCAGGTTGTTATTTCGGCAGTTAAAGTGTTAAGTTTCTCTGAAAGACAAAAGGAGACAGTCTTTTGTGTGAATGAAAGCATAAACGAGCATACATTGCTTTATTTCAACAATAATATTTGCCAGAATTACAAAAATGTATAAACAGGCGTATTATCTCGTATCTCGCATCGATTCGAAAATTCTCGGACGTTCCTCAAGCGTACAAAAGAACAAATTGATCTTCTAAAAGCACTTTTCGAAAGACACTCATAAGAGAGGCCCCCGCTACGTTACTTAACTATTAGAATCAAAGTTTGAAGAATGACGAGTTAATGGAACATTATTCGAAAGATGGAACACGGTTAACAAAAATCGCGATTAAATATGCAGAGCTGAAAAGAGCACGAAACTCCTTTCCCCGAGTAATAAATTATTCTAAACTAGTCTCGGGGAGCGTCGCTGCAGAAGAACTTTTAGAGCGAATGCTTGATCACAACGTCTGCCGTATTCTTCCAATATTAATTTCGTTAGTTCTATACGCTCGGCGCAGTGGCTAGTCGAAGCTGCAGCGTCAAGAAGTGAGTGAACTTCCAAAGATGTTTGACGTGTATCGAGATTATCGTGCAGGTCGACTAAAAAAGAAAAGTAAAATTATCGCGGGCGAAGTCTTACGGGCCGTCGGAGAAGCGTAAAATCGACACGACTCGCCTTTGATCGGTGTTCCGGAAGATTAGCCAATCGATCCAAGGCGATATACAGCCGAGAAATTAGAAACCGAGAGTCGATTAAAGTTCCTTCTCTCTCTCTCTCTCTCTCTCTCTCTCTCTCTCTCTCTTTCCCTCTCTCTCTTCTTTCTCATCTCGTGCGCGCACGCACACTAGCATTCCGAACAAGTGAATAATCGAGGTAGATAATCGTTGATTTACGTGACAAGTTTATTACCGGTCGTTCGAAGTTGCTTTACAGTCGCCTCGGGTTTATTCGGTGCGCGACGCCCACGCATCGACAAAAGGATAAACCGAAAGCCTCGCAGATAAAGAGTAGCGATGGGATCAAGTTTAGTGCGATCTCGAAAGCCCGAATCAATTCTGCTAGCCGGTACACCAGAGCTTCACCGTAGCCGAGTGATCCTCGTAAATATAAATATTTCATTTGATTTACTTGCAGGATATACGGTGTCGTAAAACTGCTGCCGTAAAATATAAATCCCATAACACGTGAAGTGATTGCGTACACGTTGCACCGGAATGTATGTATAAGTAAACATCGAGTCATTCAAATTATACGGCACGTTCCGGAAAAATGGAAACACCGGGCGATCAAAGATTACCAAAGTTTGTTCGCGACCGCGTGTACTCTCGACCGACCGAAAATCATCGATCCACTCTCTCGTGTACACGCTGTCTTCGGTTTTATCGTCGGACAGACATGTTTGTAGATCTGACCATCTACAATTTATGCTGGACTAGTTTTTCCCAAAAATGTATGGCTGCGGTATGCGATGGATTATTCGATCATGCGAACTTCAGCGCGCGGTGCGTCGACTGATTTCTTTGTAACTTTAGTTACGATAACGCCTTCGTCGCTGAAAATGTCGCTGAAACGAACGGACTTCGATGCTCAACCCTTTGCAATTGGAAGGTATTTCTTCTGACCTAGAATATTTTCAGTTTGCATAATTGATTTCCTTTTATGCACGCGGAGTTCTTTCTCGCTGTTACACGTGCTTGTAACAATGGAATTTTTGAATAATAATAGAAATTGTTTTGAATAATAGTGTGGCAATTTTTAGTGGTGCCTCGGACTCACCATTCGAGTGCAAAGGGTTAATTAATATTTTAAAACGACTGTCGTGACTTGGCTCCGCGGAACGCTTGCCTTCGAACCGTCCCGTCCGCAAAATATTTTCTTTATTATAAAGCGGACACGACTAAACACGGTGCGCAAAGCTTTTGCAAAATTTTATATCGCCCTGGATTTCCTAAATTGAAATAGATAATGCAAGTGCAATGACGAGTTAACTCGTCACCGGTCACCAATGTGTTAAGAGTATTCCGCGCATTTATTTTGTTGGAACCGACCGACGAGGGACTCGAGCTTCGCTCGGTCGCGATTGCCATGGACTTAATTAGGGGAACGCGGATTTGCATAAACTCCCGGCAGATTCCTAATAACCGCGTTGACGCGGCCATAAAGCAGCGTGGCGGGAAGGAACGAGGTAGAAAAAAGGGGATCGCAAGACGTTCGCTCAGGCGCGTTTCACCTGATTCGTAGTAACGACACGAAATAAGTAGTTGCAACAGATGCGTGGTGCTCGAGGGACGGGAAACGGGGAGGAAACGAGGAACGCGAGCGTTTTTATCCGACGAATTACTCACAGTCTCTTGCATTTGCATTCGGCGAAACGAACTGAACACTCGCGATCGATAAGGAACGCCCGTCGCGCGGAGGGCTTCCTCGCAAGAATCCGGTGGCACATCCTCGACAACCTTTTCCCTTGGCGGCTTCCGTCGTCGTTGCTCGAGAAGAGGCACGACGGAACGTCAATGTCGCGCATTCTCTCTGTCTGCAGCGAAAATTCGCGACAAAAGAAGAATACGACACTCGGCGCACGGATGAAAGGCTCCCAATAAGAAATACCTTTGTTCCGGCGGGAAGAACGTCTCGTTAAACGCATAATTGTCCATGGTGTATCCGTCTGACCCACGGCTGGAATAATTCTACTTCGGCGCCCGCGATTATTCGAAATAATTATTATTATCGCGATCGTCGCGTGTTCTTCCGACTGTCACGAGAACGTCGTCGCTACAGAACAATTAACGTCATCGCAAATCTTGAACGAGATTAAAGAGGATGGTTTGGGGAAGGTTTTAACGTTTGATCCATGTCGATAGCGTTGATAGTCTGGTCAGAAAACGCCTGCAAAGATTGCCTAATATTTAGGGGATGTACCCCTCCCCCTTTGAAACTCGCGAAAAAATGGGGAAAAAATTTCAGGTCCCCGATTCTTTTGTAAGTCTGGCTACAAGTAACTGGACTCGTAGGCAGTGTGCATACCAAATTTCAGCTCGATCGGAATGAAATTGCGGCCGTGGTACGATTTTGAAAATTTCGAAGCGTTCGAAATCGCGAAAATGGGCAAAATGGGGTTGATAAAATGAAGCGTCCTGAAGACCCTTGAAACGCTAGCTTAGAAAATGAGGGCTCTTCTTAAAGAGGAAGGTTTGAGGAAGATTTTTCCGTTGGAATCATGTCGATAGCTTTAATAGTTTGGTCGAGGGACGCCTTCAAAGATTGCCAAATATTGCCAAATATTGAAGGGACGAACCACCCCCTGTCGAAAATCGCGAAGATCGGCAAAATGGTGTTGATTAAACGAAATCTTCTGGAGTCTATTGAAATGCTAGCCTCATCCGGAGGAGCATGCTTAATGATTAAACTGCAAGGTCTGAATAAGAATTGTTCTTTGCAAAACACTGGGGATGTTAACGCGTACACCGTCACATGTCAGTCACGTTTGGCTGGCAAAATATTTTTTAATAGATTTCAACCGGTGTTCGTGTGGTAGCAGACGGATTAAAATTTTTTTAAGACCTGTGAACTGTGAAACAGTTAAAATAGCAGCGACAGTAATGGGAACCTAACTTGTCAGTTACGTGCTTCATTAAAATATCGTAACTTTCCGCTAAATCGCAGTAATTTATTTAATAAAACCGTAACTTGCGAAACATCGAGATTTATCACACTTTCAGCAATCCATAATGAAGTTTTGTTAATCCGAATGTACATGTAATAATAGAAATTAATTTTTAAACTTAATTTCTTGAAACTTTCGTTTGTGTTAATAGTTAAAAAGTAAGACTGCAGGCGTTTCCAGATTGTTTAATGTACTTTTACAATTTTGTCCGAAGTCGGTTATTCCTTTGTCGAATTACATTTTCATGACTGGAATAATTAAGATCTCATCGTCCCTTACAGATTACTTAATAGAAGAAGAAAATGTATAATTATGGAATGCTGATTGTTACTTTACCGATTTCAATGGTTCCGCAACGAAGAGAATAAAACGTGAATAGATATCTGTTTCCCACATCGTTTCTATGAAAGTGGAAACTCGTATAATTTCATGACAAGCATTATTTCTCGATGAACAGAATGTAATAACGGATCGGAACAATTGTCGAATTATCGAAACTGCGTAATCGTGTCGCTGCCTCGTTGTGCAAAATTATAGCGTCTGCTAAAAAATTAATTTATTCATTGGAACACGGTGAACTGATTGGTTTCGTTGCTCGCATTTATATTACAGTGAATATTTAAACTAAATACGTTATACCTTGATTGCAACAAATTCCTGTACTATAGAAATAATTTCCTTGCTTATCAACTTAACAGGTTAAAAATAACATAACAGTATTTTCAAATGCACCTAATGTTTTCAATCGCTTGCTTCTATTTTAAGTGCAACAATTGTATTAATCAAACGGTGGATTTCGTACGGGTTAGGAAAAGTTACTTTAAACGACTTCAACAATCGCCTGTTTAATCCTTTTAATTCCTAACTCGAGACATCTTTGTGTTCTAGAATAATTCCATTGCACGTGGTTCATTTCCTTTCGTGCACATCAAATTTGTTACTTTTAATCGTACGACGACACTTCAATTTTTACTAATTTCTTAATTACAAACGTTTATAATGTACAAATTGTTTTGAATAATAACCTGACAATTTTCAGTGTCGCCTCAGAGGAGCCATTGGAGTGCCAAAGTTTAAAGGAAGTTCGTAATTTCTAGGAGAGTCTCTCTATATTCTAATAAACAATTTCAATGTAGCTGATTACATCGTACGAAACCGCAACAGCGAAAGAATACAGAATACAACGATCGCGGTCGCTTAGGCAAATCGGAACGGCATCTCGCATCAAAAACGGCGCGGCTCGCGCATTCCGCGTGAGTAATTCGCGGTGGAAGAACCAGCGGTCTAATTAATAGCGGCGTCCAATAACGTCGTTGGCAGGTAATTTATTTATTGAAAGTTGCTCGACGTGTACAGAGAGGAGCAGCAGCAGCAGCAGCAGCAGCAGCCGTAGCAGAAGCAGCAGTAACAGGCGGCGGTAGTTTCGATTCAGCCGGCTCTTTTGATGCGATACTTCGGTAGACCCGAAGCAATCGAGCAATTCGTTCTGATTCGTAATTGAACGTAATTAGAAGAAGATAAATAGTAGCCGGGCGGCGGCTTGTTGGATAGAGGATATTGCAATTTAAATATGATTCCGCCGGCCGACGAAAGGAAACGCAAAGATGGAGGACTTCAGACTTCCCAAAGGAGGAAGACTTAAGTACGATACCGCGGCGCGGCGGAACGCAATTCGTTCCGTTTTTCCGACGGTGGTACGGGTGTTTCAGAAAAGATCGAACTCTTCCCGCGGAGGATGAAGAACGCTTGAAAACGACCACGCCTACCGGTAATCCCGTGCTCCCATCGTCGACGATTCCCTTTGAGCTTCTCTTCGAGCCCTGACACCATCTCTCTACTTACGACTTTTCCCGACGACGACTGCTTTCTCCAACCCCCGGCGACGTCCTCCACCCCCTTGCCTTTCCGGCTCGGTCACCGGCATCGTCTAATTTCATTCGATCGACTTATCGACCCTTATCCGATGACCACGAAACTTTGCTAAATTCTTTGTTCTTTTCAGCGACCCGAGACTCGCCGCGATAAATTCGACCGGCTCCTCGGATATTTTTCTCCGTAGCGTCGCGTGCTCCTCCGCTGTCCTCTCTCTCTCTCTCTCGCTGTATCTCTTTCCACTCTTCTCCCTTTTACCCCCCTACCCCATCCTTCGGGAAGAAAGTTTCCCCGGCAGGACGAAAAATCGCCGTCCTAGATGGTTAATCGTGTTTGATCTCGGAACTGTGACGACGGAACGTTTCGCGGCTTGTTGGAGACGTTTGCACGGGGATTTTCGGCGTTGCTCTCCTTTGCATCGTTTTTCTCGACGTTGCACTACTTCTTTATACGAATACTTTGTCGGGAACCCGTTTCGGAGAGTCAGCTTTTAAATGGCTGTACATATTGATTTTTATATTCACTCGGACCGCTTAATACCTACCGGCGTCTAGCTTAGACACGGTTTTCTTCGAGTTGCGTTTATACAACTATTGCCAGTCAACTGCGCCTTTTATCAATAAAAATGATTAGGTGCAATTCAGAGAATTTAATAGCAGCAACGTATGATCACCAACTTGTAAAAATTATTAGAGGAAGAACTAAATTTTTGTTTGGTTCTTGTTCATTGTACAATAAATGAATGCAAACGATTTTTATCGTGCAACCAACAATTTATAAAAACGAATTTCCATGCCACTTTAACTGCACCCAATTTTGTACACGTCTATGAAGCTTAACCCCTTGGCCTACGACTTATTTTACAATAACAGTAACTAGATTTTCTTTGTCCTCCGTAGAACGACAAAATGAAAAGACAAATTCGTAGTTACTGCATGCCTAGCTATTCTCCAATGACCGTACATGATCAACAATTAAATAAAATGTTATTCCCGTTTTCAATAAATTAAGGAAATAAATGTTTAGAAGATTCGCTACGAAATCTTGATTACGAGTCTGACTTATTGTTGTAGGGCAAGAAGTTAATCATTTCTTTTTAAATAACGATTTCGAAACAAGCAATTAGATAATGTCGATATTAAAAATTTGTTGAACTGTGAATGAAATGACTGTCGGTCGTTAACGATTCATTGGATAGTTCGGAACCGTTGATCTTCGAGTTTCGAAAGTTCATTGGGAAAGTTAGTAAGCGAAGTGTTAACATTTATTGATGCAAATAATTCGATCAGCCAGGCCAAAAAGGAAAGCGCAAAGTCATTTTTCAGGCGAGTCACGTTTACGGGCGGCTAAAGATAATCTCCGGCCGTGGTTTTGGTTGGTCAACAAACTTTCAGGTCAGGAAATTAGCTTCGTGAAATTTCGCGGAGATCTAACTTCGCCGTGTGGAAACTTCGGTAACCGAGACAAGTGTTTCTCGAACGAATGGCAAAACGGGAAGGTCGCCGGGAAATTAAAACGAACGAGCCTATCGGGACCGGTGATCTTTAATCGAATGTATCGAAACGCGACAAGGTAGGGCGACTCCCCTTTAAATTCCGCTCTCCCAGGGGTGATCTCCGCTTCAATTGACTTTGGAAATTGATCGGAACGAGGTAATGCTGTAACGAACCTCCCCTTTATTTTCTGGGACACCGTCGCGAGCAGTCGCATGAATATAAATACCATCGACCGAGCAGCATCCCTCGGCTGTCTCTTCCTTTTTCACTTTTTTCCTTTGTCGTCGTTCGTCGCCGTGCCGAATTTGCATACGTACCGACCGATACGGTTCGTCGGTCTTCTGGAAAAGCGGGAAAAATTCATCGGCCTTTTCTTCGCGCGATAAACGTTAGGCAGCGCTAAATCCCGGCGCTCGGGGCCGGCCGAATTTGTTTAATCCTCCTGGGCCATGGAAACAAATGGATTTTTGAAGGGAGAGACACAACCGACGCGGGCATTAAGCATCCGTGAATTATTCATAACTCATCGCGATTTGTGCGGGCATTTAGATTCGAATTAAATTATTTCTATGCGCGCAATTTATTGTATCACGCGTGTCTTCGGAAGGACGGCGCGGTCAGTTTAAAAAATCATGAAAATTGTTCTCTCATTGAACTCTGATCGCGCTCGACAGGCGAGCTGCTATCGATCTCGTAAATAATGATCGGCGAGAAGTTCATTTCAGGTTTTATCAATTTCTTTTCTTTTTTAGTCGCAGACGCGGAAGATTCGCCTGCTCGAAATCACAGTTCTTCGAGCGATTTAGTGGAAATTGGTAGTTATCGTAATGGAAGCTTAAGTGGTCGCTAGCTAGACAACTTGAATTGCAACTCCGAAGAAGTTTGTAAAAGGCAATGAAAATCCGCGACGGTAGTTATCGATTTCTTCGATCGGATTTTAAGAAAATCAACTTCGTTAATTGCAGCCGCGCAGTTTCATCCCGTTGTTCGAGAAAATTATGTTGCTGGCATCGACGAGACAATTATTGCAGACTCTGTCTTAATTGGACGAATTGTCGCGAGAAATCCCGAACGGAAACAGTATGAAATACTGAAATATTGTCTGCTCGAAATACAGTTTCGTTCCTGTTAAAAACTATGACACAAGAAAAAGTGTGTTAGTTAACCCGAGGAATCCACCCTTGCGAGGAACTCGAACATTATTGCGACTTGGCCGAGGGGGAGTCAGGATTATTTAACAGGAATATTTAACAAGTTTATTAGAAGCTGGTTGAGATATATATACACAGTGACGAGAAAGAAGAGTGGTGCTATTTTGAAATTCTAGTACGATTTATTACTTAGCCTCTTAGGCACGGTTGAATTTTGTGCGGGGCAGTTTCTCTGTACGGCAGAGAACATTGGAATGAAGTTTCCGATAACTAAATTATAATTCTTCTTAAAGATATAATGCATATACTTTAATTTTAATAATTTTGGAATGAGGTTTCTCACAACTAAATCGTAATTTTTCTAAAACATGTGATGCATATATATTAACATTAATAATTTACTGTAATAATTAATAATAGAACTGAGTGTGCTCAAGCCACTATAATGGCGGAAGCCACAATAGTGGCGCATCGTGCTTAAGTGATTAAAATATCTTCTTCATTTTTTAATTTTTTGCCCTTCAAAAAATTTTGTAAGAACAAAAACAAGTGATAGTCGGAGGGTGCTAAGTCCGAGGAATGTGGTGGATGCGAAAGAATTTCCCAGACTAGTTCTGTAATTTTTTGACGAGTCCCCACAGCAGCATGTGGCCTGGCATTATTATGATGCAGTATGATGTTCTTTTATTTTAGTTAATTTATTACAATTAATGAATTAAAAAAAGCTTTATCTTAGTTAATTTGCTACGTCAGTATGTATACATTAAGTGATAAAAATAGAGAGGCACACATGCGCCAAATAAACATGTGCTTACGTGTTGAGACTTGATTGTGATAGAAACGGACAGAATTTTCCGGTAGACCTAATAATATTATTTGCACCAGCCCTAAATATCGAGCCACGTTAAGTTAAGCGTTTTTACAAAATGATTTTCTATTCGTGCGTTCAAAACATTGGAAATTTTGACCTGAGTCTCGCGATCATAGCGTTGAGTTTCAATGATCGGAGGCGCTCAGGGACCCGGAAAGATGTAAAACAATTCTCTGGCTATCAATTCCCGGGGAACAATGAATCGATCCATGCACAGTCAGAGGGAAGTCCCCATCGCTCAAAGGGCACGTCCGGGCACAAGGATAATAACGTGCAAGGTCCATCACGCCGCCGGCAGCAGTAGAAGTCCCCCAGGAACGCGTGGACGAACAAGTTCTATGTCATGGCGGATAGCTCGAAGCTGTCACTCCTTGACCGCATGGTCGTTTGTCTAGATCACTCCCGTTTTGCGACCCCTGAGATCCTTGTTACACCGACTCCGTTCGATTTTATCCTCTCTGTAGCACAGCTGAACGGCGCAGTCATCAAGTCGAGTCCAGAATTCGTGATAAGACGACTGCTTAACGTGACTCCACGAATTTTTCACAGTCCGACTTGCGAAAGCTGTTTTCGCTCTCGACCATCAGAAATCCGGTCGATCACTGATCTGGCGATACCTTGCGGTTTCTAATTCGCTACACGGCATCCTATCAAATTTTCTGAACTTATTTGAACATTTTTCTAACTTCCAGACACTTTTTAACACTCGAACAATGGAGCACTAAACTATAATTATGTACACTGCTTTATGATAACGACAAGGTTGCAATTATGAAAAGATTATATAACTTTTGTGTTAATATATGTGTTAGTGAGAAAGTTTGTGTAAAAAGTTTTCGTGGAAACATTCTCATAATTTTAATAACTATCCAGTAAGAAGTCAGTAACTAATTTTGACTCGTTCCATCGTTCTAGTTTATCGTTGTCACATATTCTCGATTTATATTTCCATTCAATCGATCGTGTACCATTAACCCTTTGCACTCGAACGGTAAATCTCAGGCACCACTGAAAATACCTGCTGCACTGTTTAAAATAATTTTTACAATGTTACAATTTTTAAAAATTTAATCGTTGCAACGACGAGTAATAGTAAAGAAATTTCGTATGCATAAGATGAAATAGATCGTGTAGAATGAAAATATTCTAGGTCAGAAAAAATGCCTTCTGCTTGTAATTAAAACAGCTTAGAGTGCAAAGAGTTAATAGTTTCACAGTTTCAAAAACAAGAGCTAAGCAGATTATTGTAACCACATCAAGAAATGTTAAATTTTTAACACCAAACTTACCGAGCATTAAAAGTCACTGACTTATATTGTCTTATAAAAATGCCACGACTTAATTTTGGATTAATTGCATTTTTCATTACAAAGTATAATTGAACAAACGGATCTATCGAATCTATTCCTGTGGAGATAATTTTTTAACTTCGATAATTGTAAAATAAAGAATCTGGACAGTGTCGTTTGACCCGCTGTGGTAGATTTAGTGTTAAAATGTACATCGAATATTTTGAATTGAAATTTGAATTTTCAATGTTTCAGAAAAGCATGACAAGAATTTGCAACTGTAGTTTCAGGCAATATTTAATTGTTTAACGAGGAATCGTGAATGTTCTTGTATAACGATTTTGATAATGATCAATTTTGACGTTTTATAACTGCAACATGGTCGTAGAGACAAAGACTTTCCAAGATCTAGAGCACGAGATGAACGAATTTTTATTCAGCAGAAACCTATAAAGGTTGAAAGAATTATGTTTGAAGCAAGTATGTTAAAGTGCAACATGATCCGAGGGAAAGAACAAATTTAGCAGGATGGAAAACATGAATGGATTTTCAGGTGAGGAAGAGCGAACGAGGGTTAAAGTGGAGCACGCCTTTGTGAGGTTCAGAAAACCAGGTACACTCTCAGGAATAACGTATAAAAAATTTATGAGAAAATTTACGGAGGTAACGAAGTTACGGTCGCAATAAGTTAACTTTAAATGAATTTGCGACAGCCTGCACTTTAACTCCATCAATATTTAACAGATTTTTTCGGTGACTTTGTCTACGCATAGCCGGTAACATTATTTCGCATCCATTCGACCACGTGTTTTACTTGCTTGCCGCACAAAAGAAATTTTTTACTTGCAAAAAGAAGGGTAAAACGAAGTTGAACTTTTCGAACGGGTCAGAAACGGTAGGAACGGGTAAAATCGGCGACGCGACGAAGGGTGGCCACGGTTTCAAAATTCTTCGCAGAGTCTCAAATTTAATCGTGCGCGATTAGTATCGTAAATTGGAATAAAATGGGGGAGGAACACAGCGGAGAGGGTCTGCCTCGAAAAAATCTACGCGATTGCATTATTCGGCGCGAATCGTAAATAAATCAGAGGGAAGTTCGATGAATATTTCATGGAGGCGCAGATGAAAAAGTGTGTTCGAGCCGGTGCGTCGGGATTTTCGACATGGACAAATCGAACTAATTAACAAGAAACTATTGAAATCGTCGCGCCAATTAACACGCGATCGCGCCGACACGAAAACGATCGACCGAAATCCATAAAACTGATAATTCATGGGATCGAATCGACGTTACCGAACAATTCCCAGTGACTATGCATTTTTCCGGCGAACAATGCCTGTCTCTCGATTCATTCAAAATTGCGTTTCGATATTTCAATTACGTATCGCAACGGTGCGCGTGTGTGTGTGTTGACCGACGGCGTGGGGGCCAGTGATATTTTAAAATATGCAAATACAATGTCTAGCGATTTAAAACAATTACGAAAGAGATCGAAATCTGGCGCAGCAAGGCTATGAAAAATTCGCCCGGTGGCGTGCAATATTTAAACTACGCATTTTGTGTATTTACGGCGGAAATCAATGTACGATAAAACAGTATCGGAGGAAATAACGGGTTGTTATGCCGCTGCTGCTGCCTGTTATATTAATTTCAAGTTGTTCCAGAGGAAACACGTTTTTCTCGGAAAGTACACGTTGTTACCGATAAACGCAACGAATTCACGGTCTAATCATTAATAATGGAAGTTAGTGTACCGCCAACGACTCGATTTAACAGAAAAATCCGTGCTTTTCCATATTGGATGTAATTTCGATTAAAACAAACGAGCGAGAACTACAGGGACGAGGGTTAATATTACGTCGTAACAACATTATATGAATTTTGCGACATTGTACAAGTTCAGCACTCGATATATTCCTACAAGCCAGCCCATTGGAAATCACCAGCAATAAACCACCCGTACGTCCAACGTCTTGCGACCAGGCGCAACAGCCAATCCGAACGTTTACTCTGATTGGTGCGCTTACATGAACCATTTTCTGTACAAATAGTCCACACTTTTCACACTCTAGTCGATTCACATTTCAAACGTCACTGAAACAACTTCGACTCGACTAAACCGCTCGGTTCGTAAATCCGTATTATTTTCTTAAGAAAAACCAGTACGTCAGAATTATTAACCCTTAGCAAATTTTATACAAAGAAGACGAATGAAAGATAATTTATCGTGTAAACACTGATTGTCCTTCGGTAAAATAAAACTTGTGGAACAGTTGATTCTCCGGTGACCATTCGCTGGTAATTAATGTCCGTTTTATCCGGAAGTTTGCGAATCGGTCTGAAACATGATGAATGATTCGTACGTGTCGGTGATCATTAGCGGATCGGCAATCGCGGTACAATGGGATAACGGGGATTTGCTCGACACGGGGCCAGGAGGTCGAAGACCATGAACCAATTTCAGGGGTAATACGTATGCAAAAGGTGGGGTGTGTAAAGGGAGAGGGAGGTGGTTGCGAGACGATTTCGTGAACACACGCGAGGGTGGCGGCGTAAAAGGTCGTGCCGCCACAGCAGCGCTGAAGTAGGCATTCAAATATACCATCTAGGCGCTGGCTTCCACTTTCTGTTATCCAGCAGCGTGGAAGCAACCCTCTTAGAATACTTCCGACGCGAGCAGTAAATTCCATCGAGGCACCGACGTTTCCACTCATCCCGCTCCGCTCCTCCACCCCCGCTTTCGCCACCGGTGGCTTTTCTTTTTTCTCTCGCGAGTCTCCTTCGTATTTTGTTTTCCACGAGAAATGTCTTCTCGGCTCGACTAAGATTCGAGTGGCCGAATCGTCATCCCGGCTTTTCTCTTTCTTCCTCTGCTCACTGCCTACTCCGCCATTTTGAATATCTCTTCTTCTTATTTTCGCTGCTCGTTCCAGTTCCGTTACTTCTTTTTCTCTGGCGTCCCCATTTTTTAAAGGGGAGTTTACAATACTACCGGTCGGTCGGTGGGTCGTCATTAGTGTCCAGGCTAATTGTTAGTTTAATGTTTCCCACCCCTCGGCCATGACACCTCGATGGTTCCCTTAATATCGTGCGGCTTTTCCGTTCACCCACGCCACCCCATTATCCCGCTTCCCGCGCCAATGGGATGGAGTTAAGTCACCAGCCAATGCACCGATCGCACAATCGGATTCACCGTTCTCTATAGTCTCGTTAGGGCAGCCGGGACCGTACAGTCGGTCACGAAAGTCTAGATTACCCTAAAAGCGAGTTCATTCGAACCGTGGCTAGCCGTAAGTGGACTGCGGAATTAACTCTAAGTTAAAACGAGTCAGTTGTCGGTAGTGGAATTTGAACAATTTAAAATTGCGAAAACGGTGCAAAAATTATTATGAATCCGCAGTTTTGTTTCTCACCGATCCATTTTCTTTGTGAACGCATAAAATCCCCAGTCTCCCTGTATTTCGTGTAGTTTTTCACACAAAAATTAATGTCATTAAAAATTCAATACAGTTTCTCTGTTTCTTCAGTACCTTTCTTGATATAGAAAAATAAAGCGACCGATTCTTCTAATATAATTAGATTCTAAATTTTAATATTGCATGTAAAATGTGTAAAATAAAGGGTTGAAAGGGTTCGTGTCAATTGTTATAAATAACAAAGTGACAGACGTTTGTCTGTTTGTCTATTATCTTGAGATAGTGCCTAGAAACTTGTAAAACAAATTCCCAATAGATTCTATCACTTGTTAAATAATTTGCAAGTCTAGAGAATCTCTAAAGTGCACTTGCAATTATAATTATCTTTGTTTCTTCTGCTTTTTTTCATTTGTAATCGGGTGGAAGGCTACACTGTCGGGTTTAAATAGATTCTCTGATGGATTTGATGCCATCGATAGTCCTCACACTATCTCCGCGATGGGTTCGTTTTATTCGACGAATTAAGCCGTTCCAGCAACGACTCCCCCAACGTTTTATTTTGCCAAATTAAGTAGCTTCGAGGGCGCAGCTGCTACACCGGCCACTAGGATCGAGACCGAACGAACGGTTCTTCTGTTTTATCGTTCGTTCTCTCTCTTTTCCTAACCCCCGTGCTGTTTTCCCTGAGTTAGGCGAACATCGTCGTTCATTTCTTCCGCTCAGAATCGAGCCTGGAAATTCGTGGTGGATTAGTTGCAAATGAAGCTTGCAGTTTGATATTCCAAGTTGCGATTGTCCACTCGCGAGATACTTTTAAAACAAGTAATATTTTTTAAACAATTATCTACATAAACTTTGTTATTTTTTTGACCTCTTTGAAACCTGTAGAATGTCTACGTAATTTAACAGTGCGAACAAACTAATCTGAACTAGAGGCAAAATAAAAGAATAAAATCAAACTAGAAATCACAAAATGGAGTTAGTAATTATTCGTCTTCAGAAATTAAGAAAATCTCTGTCAGCTCTTGTAAAATTCACGTTTTAATTGGCATTCTTTAACACTAGAACTACCAAACCAGTCATTTTGATTGGTCCCTAGATTTTTTTACAATTATTGAAGTTATAAAACTGTACTCATAGGAATCGATAGATCACTTTGTCCAATTATGCCATGAAAATCGCAAATAATCCAAACAAGTTAAGTTTTGGCATTTTTATATGACAATGTACGTCAGCTAATTTTAATGCGGCAATTTTAACACTAGAACTACCAAACCAGTCATTTTGACTGGTCCCTAATTTTTTCCTTTCATAATTATCGAAGTTATAAAAATGTTTTCATCAGAAATTTTTGAATATACTTCTTCAATAACATACATGTTACAATAAGAATGATATGAAGTTTTAATAGATGCAATCTCATTATTACAAAGCAATGTGTATCATTAGATTTATTGTTTGATAGTTTTATTATTAACCCTTTGCATTCGAAGCTGTTTTAACTCCAACCCCAAGACATTTTTTCTGACCTAGAATATTTTCATTCTACACGATGTATTTCATCTTATGTATTCATATTGCAACGATTAAATTTTTTTATTGTTTTAAACAGTGCTGCAGCTATTTTCAGTGGTGTCTGAGAGTCACCATTCGAGTGCAAAGGGTTAAAATATTAAGATGTAGGCAAAAACGAAAGAAATTGAACATAGCTGTACAAAATTTACTCGTCACTTCGGATGAGCTCAAATAAGAGAAAAATATTAATAAAATAATAGAAACAAATATTTATCAATCCTTACTCATCCCTATATGTCAAAGTGGAACGTCAAACAAGTGTTTGGACCATCTGCGAACGCTATAAATAATTTCATTAATTTTCCTACCGCCTTTGATCACTTTCAAGAGAAGAATTTTTAAAATTCGACAGAGTCTCTTTTCGTCGCATGAATCTTTAGTATCGTACGGATTCAATATAAAGAATGAAGTTATAGGGATAAGGGACGGATAAGAGGTAACTCTGTGTCGCACAGTACGAGGAAATAAGTGCGACGGTAAAAGCTGCGGTATTAGTTAGCGTGGTAGAACTAAGAAGACGCGAGAAAACTCGACGAGGAGGTTACGGAGTGGAACCAATTAATAGTTAAGGCGAGAGCTGACGTTGAGGATGTGGTTCCAGGCAGAGATTGGAGGATCAGATAGAAGCACGCGTGTTCAATCTGACCAGCGACCTCGTAATTTTGGCGACAAGAGAGGTCGGCTCCTCGGCTAGCCACGTTTTGCTCTTCCACTAGCTCCGACAGAATTCAATAATGACCTAATACCATGCCGTCGTAAATTAACGGGGAACGTGCGAGCTGGCAATACCCACCGACCAGTATTTATTGTTCGCGATCGATAAAACCATCCACCTGCGAGACGACGATATTGACAATCTGTTTTGACCGATTATGGCGGAAAAATTCCGCGAACCTTCCCTGAACCCATTAGTGTTACTAGCAGCCGTCACGTTTCCCGGAACAAAGGGTATACAGCCAGATAAGGTAGTCAAAAATGCCCTTCAGCATAATATTTTGACCGATGCGTAAGTCGGCATCATGAAAAACCATACTAGGTAAAATCTCAACACTGTATCTCAATCGGGACGGTAGTTATGGGGTAAACACGAATCATCCGCTTTTTTAGCCTGTTTTCCTTAGTTAACGATTTTGAAAAATTCTAATAAAAATCTAAGATATGCAAGGAACCTAAACACACACTCTACAAATTTTTGCAGATTTTAAAATTGAAAAACCTGCTTGTAGAAAGTGCAAAATGTAAAAAGAAATCGATAAAGTACAAATGTCACATGGAAGTTCTAAACTGACAATTTTTATATTTTTACAGTACCTGTATACGGCTACAATAGTTGTCCGCGAATTTTTTCATATTTTTATCTGATGGACGCCGTTGTTAGAAAAAGTAAAAACTAAATTTCTCGACGTTTTTTCCGAGGGAAACTAACTTAACCTTAAAATTATTAAATTCTATTAATTCTATAAGTGTATTAGGTACTGATAAATCTTTCGCATTTCACAGAAATAATTAAACAATGAAGGAACTCGATTAATATTGCAACTATACGAGTGCATTGCATCTAGAGATATTAACTATGATTCCAGCAGTTCAATTGGCTCAGCGTGTTAGGTATTCGACTGTGGACATGCTGATATTAGGTTCGCGCTCTGGTATAAGTCTAGTTTATTTTTATTTGTTTAATTGTTTCTTTGGGTGGAAAATAATGGAAATGTGCAATGTATTAATATAATGGAGTACAGAATCGCCCAGAAAAGTTCAGCCCAGGAAAAGATTCGCTTTTCTTCTACCCTGACTCGGTGCGATTCGTAATTGCAAATTTTCGTACGCGTTCGTTGTCGGCAACGTTTGCTTCCGAAAGGAACGCTATTGGAAACTCGATGAAACATATCGTAGAAACGTTGATCAATTTATTTTTCGATTCGCAACAATTGCCATGGTGTAGAATAAAATTGTAGTTAACCCCGGGCTCAGAAAATTCACGAAACGAATATTTTTCACGGTGGAAGGGCGCGTCGTGCGACGACTCAATAATTTGATAATTAAAAGGGGGAAATTATTTCGGCAGTTGAATTTTTGTGCTATGCGCCGAATCATTGATTTCGCGTTACAAATTCTATTAAAGTGAAACGCGTTCGGTAAAATAAAAAAGTATCGAACAATTTCGAAATGCATCTGTGCGCGTCGCGAACGAAGGGCGCAATGTTTAATATTCGCGGGCAAAATGCCGTAGCAATATTGTCAACCGTAACGATCTCGAATCACACTATTAAGTAGAAATTGAACCTGTAATTAGAGATAATTTGGTGATCGGAGTAATGATCGCGAGAACATTCAATTTCCCTCTCTAGTTCTATTCGAAACAATTTGATTCGGGCTTGCCGCAGAAGAAGATATTATACTGCAAATGTTACAACAATAACTATCCGCAACAGCGTGTAACGCGCGCGTTGCGGCGGTGTTTCGATTAAATCGAGTACGATATTGATATAATATTAACGAGCGTTCTTTGTAACCTCGGTGCCAACAAATTGCCAATAGCGTGTCGATGCATAGGTCTACTCGATTAATAGCAACTTCTGCGAACGTTCGACAATGTTGTTAGGAATAATTAATTTTTCGCTGGGAAGCATTAAACACTCCGCTGGCACTCGCGGGCCGCTTGAATTAATTTTATTACGGTTTCATAATTGATTAATTTTTTTTCATTCAATTAATGACTGCTGCAATTACCGTAATTTCACCGGAAAGTCACTCTTGGAAATCCTCGTCTTCCGATGCCGCTCGAAACAACTGGTACATACCTGAAATCAAAGAACCGAGTCAATTAATAAACAATTTCACAATGACTATCGGACAATAACGAACGATCAAAGATTGATAAACCGTGGTATGTTATTCGCTCGTTCGGATGTTCAAAGCGGCGCATTATTTGCAATTTATCGACTCGTCGCGTGTTTAGACATCGTTGCACCGAGCCATACTCGCGTAAACATCACTGAAGTACTTTATTATTTGAAATTGCATACTATTCTATAGTTTCTGTCGTACTTGGATCGCATGCCGGAGCGTCTCGTAAGTACCGCGGACATGTTCATACTCTTTGCAGTCTTTAATGAGAAACCACAGAAATTTTTACCGGAAAAGTGGGGAAAAGTTTTTAACGGAACGGTGACTACACTTTTTCGTGAACTTTAAAGGTATGTTTCAAATATTAACTTAAGTACTAGAAGAGTAGAAAAATATTGCAATGTTTCTTTTAGAATATTTACACAGTTCTTTACGATCTAGGTGATTTTTAATTTCAGATGTGACTGCATCGTGGAGCATACATTTTTCTGTACTGGTTGAACCTTTCAAAAATGCGAGGACTATCAAAGAAAAATAAAATTGACAAGAAGAGAAAATGACCGTAAAATAAAAATGAAATTAAATAAAAGACACTTTATAGAATTTATGGTAATGTAATTTTACAATTTCTAATTATTTCAATTTAGATTGTAATTGCAGATAATGTCTTTAAACTATGAAACTACGAATGAAACGTAACAGGAAGAATTAAAGTGGAGAAACAAAAATGTGTACGAATTAATTATCTTGATAATAAGTGGTATTTAATTTTTTTAAAACTTTCATCCATCGAATAAGAGATTCAATAATTATTTATAATTACCTACGTGATTTAAATACGCAAAAAATAATGTAGATTATTTATCAGTTCCAGAAGACATAGTCACTTTAATACGATCTCCAGGAGCATGTATCACAAACCTTTTTCTAATAATAACCAGACTTGTGTTTAGCAAAAGACAAAACGGAAAATGAAAAGAAAAGAAGCCATAAGCATTAGTTTCCGCCCCGTGCGAACGATGCAGTACATTTTCAATCTGCGCAAAAATCCGCATTCCGATAACGACGAGTTTTTGTTCATCGACCAGCGACATGCGAATATCGAGAAGTGGGGAACTATTTTACTCGAATCTCGCAGCGGAATGTTTCGAACTGAGGAACAGCGAATGTCTTATCCTCTCCTGGCTGGGAGCTGTGAAATTTTTCGGTTTCCCACGATAAAAGTTTCCCGCGATGGAGGATGCAGCGTGTGCAAAAAGAGCGGACGGGTTCGAGAACGCGGTGTCCGCTCATATGAGAACCCGTATCTTATCCGAATACGGAGGATGCAAGTGTGACAAAGTGCCGGCTCGGCCTCGGTAACCTGTCCGTTTCTGCTTGACGCACGGACACATACATATTCAGCCGTGGGACACGAGTTATGGCTCGGAGAACGGAATTACTTTGGAAATGAGCTGGCTCGGCTGATAAAGTCAGTCTCGACGAATATGTTACTCCGTCGTATGGAGTCCGTTTCTGGCTGGTTAGGATGCGGCTGCGATCATCGTAGCGTCTGTTAGATCAACCTTTCCGGCGATGTACGCGGATCGGCTCTTTTCATCGTGCATGTTGCGACAGCAACACGGAAGGTTGTACGTGTCTAACCCTGTCTCGGTAATTTATAACGCATAAACGGAAAGCAGGCAAGAAAGTACGAAATTCCGCTCCGATGGAGCTGACCATTTGACACGAGCCATACGCGGACAGTTTTACCTCGACGAACGGACACGATGTTCCTGTCCTTGACCTTGAATGACCTTGGAATAATATAGTCACTGAATTCCTAATGAAAGGGACTATCATTGTAGGTGTTTAAAAAAGGTGGTTCCATTTAAAAAAAGTTGAGGTGACCTTGATATCTCTAAAAAAATGACATAAAAACAAAATTCTTTTATAGCATCGTGTCAGTTCCATTGTACCATTCAACTTTGTCCTTACAATATTTTACGTATCATTAGAAACAACGAAGATATTTGAGCTGCAAACGTTTGGGGACTCACCCTGTATATTCGTCGCATCGGCAACGTGAAAGTAACTGTTTGCTCCCTGAGCAACAAATATTACACGCTTTTTTACGCATTTTTACCGCTATTAACCTTTAACCCTTAGCGCTCCGATGGCTCTTCTGAGGCGACACTAAAAATTGTCGGACTATTATTCGAAACCATTTTTAAATTACAATATTTGTATTTAAAAAGGTAATAAAAATTGAAATGTTGCGCGTACAACTACTATTAACAAATTTGATATGCACGAAAGGAAGTTAACCACGTTCAGTGCCATTATTCTAGGACAAAAATGTGTCTCGAGTTAAGAATTGAAATTGTTTGGAGTGCAAAGGGTTAAGACCTATCTGCGACCGCGTCATTTCTCGAAGACACAATCAACGCTGATTGGTGCGCTAGCTTTACCCAGAAACTGTATAAATAATGCGCATTTTCTGCACCCAAATCATTTTAATCTCAATCGTCAAAACGACTCCAAACTCGACCGTAAACGATTCTACATTCAACCGTCAACGACTCTGTAATTAATTGCCGAAACACCTTGCTCATAAGCACTAACGATACTCGATAGCACGAAACAGTCTCAATTCAACAATCAAATAAAGTTATCGTATGTAAAACATCGGCGCATTTCAGTTCAACGATTAAAGGAAAATATTGATGATTGATGAA
Organism: Agapostemon virescens; assembly: GCA_028453745.1. Lineage (NCBI taxonomy): Eukaryota > Metazoa > Arthropoda > Insecta > Hymenoptera > Halictidae > Agapostemon > Agapostemon virescens. The sequence continues at coordinate 11,061,190 of CM052091.1, forward strand.
ACGATTATATGTAGAAGTACATTTCTGTTTAATTCATGTTTGTTCCGATTAATGCAGAATCCACGCAGACGTGTTACGTAGCCGTAGCCACGGTGCCCGAATATCGTCGCGTTGGGTATCGCAAATAATCTTTATGGAATGAGTTCAGTCCATTGGAATTTCGTGATCGCATAATAAGAAGTAACGTTATTTTGAGAGACTACGATGGCACGTAAAAAAAAAAAAACGATTTAGAAGCGCACGCTATCGTGAGTGCTGCAATGTGGAATATTCTAAAGTGTGCAGTAACATTAAGATCTCTCACAAAATGGAAGCTCTCCCACGTGGATATGCAGTGTTAGGATGTTCCATCAAATTAGTGTAGTCTCCAGCGAGTACTATTAGAATATTCCAGAAAATTGAGATGCTCTCGAGAGTCATATACGCCGAGGCTACAGGGAATCGCGCTATTCTTATGTAAATATGCAACATAAACAATTATATCTCGGATAAAATTGAAGCATTACATTCAAATTAGCAATTAGCAATTAAAACGGAATGTTTATAGACTTTTGGATTCTTAATGAACAAGTTATCCGCAGCACCGAACAAAACTTCTCTAGAACTGTCTGGAACAGAATCGGACAAAAATATCGCGATATCTTTGGAATGATCACAAAACCACCAGCGATATTTATGGTACTATATTTACGGCACATAATGCAATATTTATGGTGCTGCCGTCCACTATTTACGGTGCTGTCCAGACTGCTATGAAATTTAATCGAACACGTATAGCGTCCGATCCATTTTACAAAGCATTGTACATCGTGGACACTGGATATAACAACAACAAAAAAACAAATGCAGTTTATACATTCATGCACGGTCATCTAAATGGAGTCAGTATTTATTTTCAATTGCGTTTCACGCAACAAATTCGAGCTGCATTATAATAATCCTTGATAATGATCTTCTAGATCTGTATAGTAGAAATATAGTAAGCGCGCGTCTTCAAACGCGATGGTTTAGTAACACAAAAAAATTACTGTAACTTAAAAATATAAAAATTGTCAGTTTAGAACTTCCATGTGACATTTGTACTTTTTCGATTTCTTTTTAAGTTTTTGACTTTTTACAAGCAGATTTTTCAATTTAAAAGTCTGAAGAAATTTGCAGAGTATGTGTTTAGGTTTTTTGCGTATTTCAGATTTTTATTAGAAGTTTTAACACAACTACCCTCCCGATTAAGGTACAGGGTTGAGATTTTACCCATTATGGTTTTTCATGATGCCCTATCGACTGACGCATCGGTCAAAAAATTAGGCTCAAGGGCATTTTAACTATCTTATCCACCTATACCCTTTCCATGACGAAAAATGTCATGCCCATTGCAGTAGTAGTCCGCGTACAACGAAATATTCCGTCATGCCGAGTTAACGAGGGGAAAATGAAAATTATCGCGGACAATTTCGAAGAGAAAATTTGTGGGTTAACGTTTCTGGCTAATTAAATCGGAGTACGGTTCGACCTAACCTGGTAACTCGCCTACAAATCTCTCCGCGAGATCCAGGACCGTTCCAGGTGCGAACTAGGTGTCTAAAAGGCAGCGAGACGGGCGCGAGAAGAAGACAACGCGTGGGTCGCGCGCCACGGGACCCGTTCTAAATTCACGTTCCCCGTTTCGGAGACAAATATGGAAGCGTTGGTTGCGTTCGGTCGTCGGCGGGTTCGTGTGTAGCCCGAGTTCTTGCGGGGAGAGAGAGAGAGCGATGTGGCCCTTTCACATACACACAAGCGACCCGGCCGGGGGTACACAGACTGTAATTAATCCAAGGTGTTAAATCAAGACCCGTGAATGCCTCTCCCTCGTCTGCAGCCGTGACGCCTTCTCTAGCTGAGTGGGTCGCCCCTCGAGACCACCTGCCACGTCTTACGGGCTCGAGTGGAAGCCCGAATTCCTCTTCTTGCCGTCAGCTACCCCCTCTCCCCCCTCCCGCCGAAACCCCTTTTCCTTCCGCTCGACACGAAATATCTTGCATCGACCCCCCAACCTCGACCGAAATTTAAACCTATCCGGGGACATTGGCGGGATTAGACCATTCCCAGACCGCCGTGAGTGCAGTTCGCTTGGCAAGTGCCTCCGGCTTCCACCTACCCACCCGCAGGTCCTCCAACCGGTCAAATGTGGGCGACATTAATTTTTGACCTGGTTGAGAAACTCATTCTCATACCGACATATTTGAACGCATTTTATTCGGACTTTTAGACTGCAACATATTCTAAAATTATTTTAGACTTAT
>CM052091.1:11064421-11078312 GCA_028453745.1 Agapostemon virescens
ATTCTTTTATAATTTTGGGAACACGTTTCTAGACGCTCGGTCAGAGTGTATGCCAAATTTTAGCTCGATGGGAATCGAATTGCAGCCGTGGCGCGACTTTGAAATGTCGGGGCAATCAATGGCGAAAATGGGAAAAAGGGGGTTGATAAAAGGTAGCTACCTGAAGTCCCCTGATATGCTAGCTTAAATTCAGGGAGCTCTGCTTAAAGAGGAAGGTTTGAGGAAGATTTTGCCGTTGGTCCCATGTCGATTGCTTTAATAGTTTGGCCGGGGCACGACTTCAAAGATTTGCCAAATATTGCCACAAAATCGCTAATTATTGAAGGTAACCCCCTTCTTAAAATCGCGAAAAATCTTTAGGTCTCCGATTCTTTTGTAATTTTGGTTACACGTTTCTAGATGGGTAGGCAGAGTGTATTCCAAATTTTAGCTGGATCGGAATCGAATTGCAGTCGTGGCACGACTTTGAAATGTCGGGGCGATCAATGGCGAAAATGGGAAAAATTGGGGTTGATAAAAGATAGCTTCCCGAAGTCCCCTGAAACGCTACCCTACATTTTGAGAGTTCTGCTTAACACGTTAAGCGCATTACGTTACTCGATTGTTTATACTCTGATTCGTCTATCGGCGAGCGGCCCGGCAAGGCCCGCCTGACGGCTAACCGTGGCTTGAACGAAACGGCACAGAAATTCGGCGTGGCGCTTAACGTGTTAAGAATCCTAAACGCTTTTGTTCCTGAAATAGGCGCTCTCGCCGTCGGAACAATGGTGTCGTGATAAATCGTTGCCTGCGTCTATCAAAAACTCGCCAATACCGGTTTTATCAGAATCCTGTATCGATAAGCCATTAAAGGGTTCTTCGTAAATTGTAGGTACACTTGACCTAGGCGTTAAGCGTCATTAGTGCTATTATCTTGCCACGAGAGAGGATTTACTTCTACCATCACCAGCTCTCCATGAATCAGTACATAGATACCTTCGCAAATGCTTCGAATATATGCACGATAATTAGATTGTGCCCCCACACAAAAAAATGCCTAATATTTTCACAGCCTTTTCAAGTGTAGTATTATTGAAAAAAAAAAACTGAATTTTATTATTAAATTAGTATTAGTATTATTAAGCCTTTGCACTTTACTTGAAAGTCACATAGTGAATATATTGCAATAAAATTGTTTAAACGGAGAAATTCTTTTTCATTTGCATATGTAGGTTTGTAATTTCTGATTTTTCGTTTACCCAATTTTTTAAGATTAAAAACAAAAATAGAGGGTTAAGTTAAGCGCTCGAAGCGCAAGGATAAATATAAAAACGTTCTTACAAAACGATTGACTATTCGCGCGCTCGAAACAAATTGTCAAAGAAGAAGAAACTTCGACTTGTAAAATGAGTTCAAGTTTATCATCCGACGATGTGTGTTTTCTAAGATTATAACGAATTAGACGTCCACAATTTCTTGAAGGTTAGAAATTTAATAGCGAAGTACTTTCCGGGACTGTGTGATTTAGAGTTTCGCAGAGTCGCCGTTCAAAACGAACTTATTACGTGGAGGTTGCAAGTGATGGGACAAGTAACAAGAAGAAGAAGGAGGGGGGAGGTGGGAGGAGCGTTTAACCAGGAAATACAGAAATCGTCGGCGAGAAGGTAGTCGCGGAAATTGAAAAATGGTCGGGACGTGTTACGGAGTGGTAAACACGGGAATGAAAGTCGGCTTCCTTTTTCAGAGTAGCTCTCGCGTCGAACGTACTCACCTCGGCTGACCATCGCGCTTTTTTGCAGCCGGTTCTCTCAGTTTCCACGACCTCCCCTTCGCCGACTCTTTCCGGAGATCCTTTCTAACGTGAAAAATGAAGTTAAGTGCGTTGTCGAGTAACAGGGCCGATGGGAAAATGTTTAGGTTCCCCGTAGCCTATCATTTCGAGGATCGAAGATGTCGGCATCTGCCGTCCCGCCGCGTAAAAACTGCACCGGTCGGTTATCTCGCGGAAAGTGATTGAAAACCAACACCGTAATTCAATTACATTCACCTGGAGAACGGACTCTCCTCGCACGATCAATTTTTTTCACGCGACTTTATCCACCCCTATTAGCCCTTGTCCGCTGCCCGATTAATTGCTCGGGCCCTTTCGAGACGGATCACTTTCGAGAGAGACCGATACGATAAAGAATGTCCCCTTTTCTCTGGGAAGGGCCAAGCGAATGTTTTAATTTCTTAACTTCTTGCCTTCTTAAATCTCTATTAATCTTCGTTACCCCTTCGATCAAGCTCGCGGATCAATATTTTTCAAACAGCTTGCACGATGCAGTCATCTTTTTAATACGCTCGAATTAGAAAACGAAATTATTTTAAGAATGGCAATTTCAATGATCATTCTCAAGACGAAACCTTTCTCCTCATTTTTCCTATTTTCCGAAACATTTAACCCTTTGCACTTGAAGCAATTCCATTCGAAAATCGAAACAATATTTTTATCTATAAAAGCTCCACTGCAGATAGTTCATTTCCTTTCGTTCATACGAAATTAATTACTATAACTCGTATTTAGAATTTTAACATTTTTAGTGTCGCCTTCGAGGCGAGTGCAAAGGGTTAAGCTTCAATTTAAAAAAAAAAGTTTCATTTCCCTGGTTTCGTGCTACCGGAAGTTTTCCAATTTTGTCACGAAAATGGCGAAATGCTCACGTCGCGCGCTTATCGAGGCTGACCTCCTTTAAAAATATTTTCGAACTAAAAACTTACGCGTCATCGTCTCTCCATATTTTTCCCTTAGCCGGCAACGTTTCAGCTTTAATTTAAAAAAACGTGTCGTCGTTTCGTCTCAGTCGCGCGGACCGTTTACAAAATTTTCGTCCCCACACCCGTGCACGAGAAATTCGGTTTAATTCGCTGGACAGTTCGGCACACCGGTCCCCGTACCCCGGTTTCCGTAAAGGGGACCCCGGCATGCGAGGAAAGAAGATTTTCATAAATTAAAAACTCATTCGCGTAACCGTCCGGCGTGTATAATTTCGGGAAATGGGTAATACTGTCGCGGAGCATAAAACCCCCGATCGCCTTCTCGCATTAGCATTTTTATGGGCGACTTAATACGTAGATTTTGTAGTCCTCCCCCGATTATGATCCTTCGAAACTAATTTGAACGTGACGGCCGGTTTTATGGAACGTCGCCAGTCACGAACCACCATTAAATACTCCGCTTAAGCACGTGTTCTCCGGGCACACCGCCCTCGCGGTTTCTGCGGATTAAGTGTTTCGCGAAAAGCCAAGATTGTTTTCTGTCCATCGTGCCACGCTCAGTTATTCACCGTTGCACCGTAAAAACCAACCTTTATGGGGTTTTTGTTCGACGATGCTTGCGATGTTCTCGGACCATGTTTTTCTCGTCCACGTTTTAGTATCTACTACCTTAACGGACTCTCTTCTGAATTTCGAAAATCCACTCTGCAAACTGACTAATTATAATTGCCACTCTACCATTAATATTACTGTCAACGTCATTTACATTTTTTAAAATTGTTACATTCGTAGGCAACTATTGAATTTTGCTACTGCATTCTCCATTCCTCTGCAAACTGACTAATTGTAATTGTCACTGTACCATTAATATTACTATCAACGTCATTTACATTTTTTAAAATTGTTACATTGGCAGGCAACTATTTGATTTTGCTACTCCATTCGATAGTTTCAGCGAATCTATTCTTCGCAATGCTCGAGCGCAATGGTAATCGCATCCTACCAGTACTTGCTACTATCGACTAATATATTCTCTTCTGTCTAATTTTTATTCTGAGCAATAGTACATAGTCAGAAAATCCACTCTGCAAACTGACTAATTGTAATTGTCACTGTACCATTAACCATTTGCACTCGAAGCTGCTTTGCCTCGAAAACCTAACCAGTTCTTCTGACCTAAAATATTTTCATTCCAAATGATTTATTTCATTTCATGCATATGGGATTTTTACTATTACTCGTCCTTGCAACAGTTACATTTTTCTGAATTTCTTAGATACAAGCATAAAATCGTAAAAATTGTTTTAAACAGTGGCGTAGCAATTTTTACTGGCGCCTTAGAGTCGCCATTCGAGTGCAAAGGGTTAATATTACTATCATTGGTTGAGGGTAGTTTGATGTGGAGGAATGTAGTGCTTTTTAATTGGTTGTGGAAATGATGGATGGAGTGTGCTTGAAGGCGTGTGCCTGAAGGAGTATATCTGAATAAGAGGGAAATGGTCAATGAGGGATTATCGTGATTTATTGCAGGGTTGTTTGGTTTTCTTCGTGTCTTCAAGTGCGTCGCACGTGGAATCCGTCCGTCAAGGTCGAGCTGTCCGCATGCGACGCGGGTCGCATTTCGTACTTTCTGCCTGCCTTTTTATTTACGAGTTACAAATTTCCGGACACAGGGTCAGGCACGGACAACCTTCGGTGTTGACGTCGCAACACGATTCTAGTATTACTTTTCGATTTTTGTTGCGCCTTGCTCTTGCGATTCCTTGAACTGCTCTGCCAGGTCTTCGATGTTGCTCCGGTCACGATCCCAAAGTCGCGTTCGGTGTTGTCGCCGCAACAGCGACAATTACGGAAAGAATACCGCGATACGATAAAGGATTCCGATCACGGACAAGAATGGTATCTCGAATCCGGCGGAAGGATATTCGGAAACCTCGGCAAGCGTTCGCATTCGGTAATGTTCCGCGTTATCGGATGCCAGGATGCTCATAGTCGGCAGTTTGCCGGTGTCTTGAGTGGCCAAAGGAACTGTGCAATTAGCGTGGAAGCGAGCGAGCAAATTGTTTCGGCCTCTCGAGTGATCCATAATCGTGCAACGGAACAAGCACACGGGTTCGATAGAGGGAACAGGGGATTGGTGGTGGTGGTGTTGGTTCTCTAGTCAGTCGATCGCGTCGCGCGTTCGATATTCTCAAACATCGCTGTCGCATTGTCGATTAAATCCCCGGCAAACGTTTGCGTACGCTAGAAACCACTAAATTAAACTAACATTTGCCCGCGACAAAGGCGGCTCGCGTTGATTAGCGCGGGCCCGGATCTGGAATTTCATATTCCAGGAGACCGGCGTGCATTACACACACCCGTGGTCCTGCTGCACGACCCCCAGGGCCGTTCGCCATCGTCGGTGCATCGCGGCGATTGATCGCAAGATAGCGCCAGGTAATATGGAACAGCCCGTAAATAATCGAAACTGGCGACCGGCTGTTCCGTTCGTAGCCGGTATCTGCATTTTACCGATGACACACCGCGTGCCACGCGATCGGATACACGTGACAAGTCGGACGTTTTTCACCAGGTCGGCTTATGCGTTTTCAATGATTTACGGAACGATGCGGATCTGTCGCGAGACTGGGCTACCTAACTGGCTCACTCGAACCGGCGATAACGATTCGTTAACCTTTACTCTAACCTCCTGCGCGGCGATTAGGACTTCTTTTACCGGTTGTGATGGATTCTTTAATCCGTCTGACTTTGGCTGCTTGCACGTGCTGTGCCGACTAATTTTAATTATTAAATACCTTCTCGAAAGACCACCTTCCTTGTTTAGGAAGGACTATATACATGGTGGTTGGTAACTGGTGGTACAAACGAAAAGGGGGTGATTCTACATGAAAAAATAAGTCGAAAATATAGAATAAAAATTTTTCGTTTGAGGCTTTGTGTTCGAGAAAATCGACTTTGAATTTTCGCTTTGAAGTACGCGTGCACTGGATCATGTCTCGTTATAACGGATCTCACTGTAGATCGTTGTCTCGATGGGACACGTAAATTACGAAGCAATCACAAAGTTTGTTATTACAAAAATTGCTGAAAATGTTGCCCATTCTGCCGAACACATACTTCTGCTCTTCTAATTCAATTTCTATGAACACTTTCTAACGTATTCGATTGTTTTAAAGTATGAAAGGGGAAAATTCAAAGTCGATTTAACCACCAATTAACAACCACCCTGTATAACAATGTTCACGAGGATAGAAGAACTCATTGAGGCTATCGTGATGTACAAAGGACGATGTATAACATGAACAGTGACAAGATGCTAATTCTATGATTTTTGTGTGTCTAACTGCATATGTATGTAAGTGCTCTAAGACAGTTGCGAGTTCACCCTGATAAAGGCTTGTCTCTACTATTTCCGTTGATCATCCCTTCTCTCAGAAGGAGAGGATGGACCAACGAAAATCTACGAATATGTACTGGGCTCTATGATTCGCTGGGAGGCTGTACAAGTGAAGACAATCGGGGATAGATAGTGGGGATGCTTGGGGCATTTCCAGGGGTAACCAAATTTGTCGAACCAGGAAGTGCACCCACATCTACGAGAAGGTTGAAGGATAACTATGTGTCAGAGATTTTAAGTTTTCAATTGTTGCTGCATTAAATAAATTACTTTGATTTTGTGCAATTTTTTAGACTGTTGGTTGGGCAGTTAAAGTGTTAAAGATATATAGTTATTTATTCTTCTCCATTACGCAAGCATGTCTGTATATACAATTTATGAAATATCGTCCACAAGATATACTTCGACGGGATTCTAACACAAAGAATGTAAATATTATTGTTCGCAAGCGGGACAAAATGATAGCAGTGATACCAGTTACACCGAAGCTCGCGAATTGCGAACATCATCCTCGGAACATAGTTAATCCTTTGCACTGGAAGCTGTTTTAACTTTAATGAAATTTTTACAAACTTCTTTGACACAAGCATAGCGATGTGAAGATTGTTTTAAACAATGCTGCAGCTATTTTCAGTGGTGCCTGAGAGTCACCGTTCGAGTGCAAAAGATTAATAAAGTCCGTGATATTATTTCGTGTTGTATATTTATTAAAAAAAAAAGGTATTATTAAAAATGGGTCTCTAAAAAGAGATTAAACGCGTGTGAAATTGACGTTATAATAAAATTGAAAGAAGAACAATATTCGGTGAGCAAAATAGCAAAAATTATGAATAGAAGTCGAAGATTAACAATGAATTTCTTGAAAAATCCGAAAAACTATGATAAAAAGAAATTCTTTGTTGTTAAGTTTGCAGCATCAAATTCTAAGATGACTGCAAGGCAAATTGCTCAAAATGTTGGTGTAAACACTAATGCAAAGAATGTGAGACGTGTTTTACAAAAATGCAAATACATAATACGAAGAAAATTGAAGAGAAAACTTTGGTTAACTGTACAACATAAGAAGAAAGAAAGAAATGGCGAAGAATAATATTTACGGATGAAAAGAGGTTTAACTCGAATAGACCCGATGGTCTGAGTTACTATTTTCAATATATGCGAAAAGAGGAACAGTTTTAGAGTCGTCGGCAAATGGTGGTGCAATGATTTGGTGCGGTATCGGGTACTATGGTAAAATGGAAATCAAATTTGTAACAGGAAAAATGAATAGCAAAATGTATTTGGAAATGATTAACGAACGAATAAACGCGTACGCCACCAGAATTGACGCTATAATAATAATTATTATAATAATTGCTGGAGAGAAGTTTATTTTTCAGTTTAAATTTTCAATGTTAAACAAGCTGGGGATCTCCTTAAAGGATGTCCCCCTATCAGTTTAAAGAAAACCGGAAATACTTGGGATGGGCTTCAGCAAATTGATCAGAGATGTTCCGGTAATGTTGGTTCAACGAGAGCTTCGGATCTGGTCGAACTAAAAGACGTCTCGGCAGAAAGATACTTTTCAACGACTCGCGGAAAGTTAGCGAGCTTTCAAGCTCCGCTACTCGATGCGTCCGCGTTTCTTTCGAATGTCCCTTTTCCAGTGTCCCGGTTCGAATAACGTGAGCAACATTGTACCGTTCTATAGACCGCGAAGTGATTTGTTAGCGAACGTTGCAGCGTCTCAAGGCTTTGTAAGCTCAGTTGAGATTTCCATGAGCAACTCTAGACTCGGGGCGCTATCGGCCCCGTCCAAATCCAACGGATATCCCGAGGATTCTGTTAGTTTTCATTAAAGTGCTCGAAATCCGGGAGTAGCATAACACGAATCTGATGCTCTGTTGGATTTTACCAATTCTGATTGGATTTAACGGAGTACGATCCAATGGCACGAAGGGAATCTGCCAAAGTCTCCGAGCAGATCAAATGAGGTTCGAGGTGGTCTGCCAATCAAATGGGATTTCGAGGAATCTGCCAGAGTCCGACCAAGTGGTTAACAGCGGAACCATCGATGGTCGGGACACAACGGTGTCTTAAACTGTTCAGTAGAGTCCCATCAGATCGGATGAGACCTACCAGGGCTAAGATTTCATTAGATATAGAGGACCTGATCGATCGTACGGATTTATTCGGGTTCCCGTAAAATTCAATCGCACACGATGGACACAGAGGTTCTCGTCCAACGTATTGAAAGTCTCGAGACAACCTTGGACCTCTCGTTTTATTTGCAACATTTAATTTCGAGAAGCTAACTGTTTGCAACTGAAACATAAATAGTTAAAATCCTGTAAAACACGTAATTCGGAATTTAGAAACTGTAGATTCTTTTGTGCAAGTTGTAAGGATTATAGCAAGCTTCACAAAATCAGTTTTTCATAGAACCTGATCGATCGTATGGATTTATTAGGGTTCCCGTAAAATTCAATGGCGCACGATAGACGTACAGGTTCTCGTCCAACGTATTTAAAGTCTGGAGACAACACTGAACCTCTCGTTTTATTTGCAACGTTTAATTTCAAGAAGCTAATTGTTTGCAAGTGAAACATAAATAGCTAAAATCCTGTAAAACACGTAATTCAGAATTTAGAAACTGTAGATTCATTTGTACAATTTGTAACGATTAATATCAAGCTTCACAGTATCAGTTTTTCATAGAACCTGAACGATCGGACCTTGGACCTCTCGTTTTATTTGCAACATTTAATTTCGAGAAGCTAATTATTTGCAACTCAAATGTAAATATCTAAATAATTTGCAAAATACGTAATTCAGAATTTAGAAACTGTAGATTCTTTTGTACAATTTGTAACGATTAACCTCTTAGACACTATGCGCCACTATAGTGGGCTTTCGCGGATGCCATCTCTCTGAAGACGTATCATACTCAATTGTATTATTAATTATTAAAGTAAATTGTTAAAGTCAACATACGTGTATCATATCTTTAAGAAAAATTATAATTTCTGATCAAACACTTCATTCCAATGTACTCGTGTAGAGAACGGCATTATCTAACCGTGTCTTTCGAAATCATTATTTAAAAGAAAATTATCAAGCTTCTTATACGTGTATATAGTTAGGTGTAGCGAAAGTGGCATGGAAATTCATTTTCATAAATTGTGTAAACAGTGAACGAACAGTAATAAAACAGGAATGTAGTTTTTCCTCTAATAATTTTTACAAGTTGCTGATCATGCGTAGCTGCTTTTAAATTCTCTGAATTGCGCCTAATTATTTTTATTGATAAAAGCCTCTCGTTTTATTTGCAACATTTACAACTTGTACTATTTACAATTTGTTTTACGACTAATAGGAAGCTTCGCAAAATCAGTGTTTGATAGAACGCGCCACGGTCGTTGCGATGTATAGTAATAAATGGCGAAATAACATAATCTTGCTACGTTCACAGGCCATATCGAGGGACGAATAGGTACGCGAATAATTAATACAGGTTTTCTTTGTGCCTTATCAGTGCCGCGCAAATCATGCACGTAACGATTCTTTGATCATGAGTTTACGGTAATGGGATTACGCGTTGAATAGAATTAATATCAATTAATATTAACGACGAACCGTTTTATAATTGGAAATATCGAAACGGAAGTTCCGATGGTCCGTCGAGAGACACATTGTTTGACATGTTCAATTTGATCATTGTGAACGAATCATTTTTGGAAGATTACCGATAGTCGATCCTCGGTAATAGAAAAACTTTAAATGCAATTCTCTGTTCGATCGCTATACAATTCTACGCGAATGCGTTACCGAAATAATATATTTAGAGACTACCGGATGCGTCGTGGAATCATTACCCCGGGCAGTCCCCCTCGTTTTCCCATTAAATTTTCACGAATGCTGCTTTCGGTATCAAATTCGATGTTTAGCGAAACATCGCTCTCACATCTAGATTTCCTGCATAATTAACCAACCATTGTTAATACGACTGCGTTTCTGCAGCATTTCGATCGGTTCCGCAAAAATAAATTCCCCGACACTAATGACCGTTAATTCTAATCTTAACAATAAATTAATAACAAATAGACAAATTTATAGAACAGACGTGTTAGGTCGTAACAACATTATATGTAAGCGCATATGAATTTTGTGACACTGCACAAGTTGAGCACCCGGTATATTCCTACAAACCAGCCCATTGGAAATCCCCAACAATAAACCACCCCTACGTCCAACATCTTGCGACCAAGCGCAACGGCCAAACCGAACGTTTACCTGCGATCGCGTTGCTTGACCAAACCATCGTCGACTCTGATTGGTGCGCTTGGGTGAACCATCTTCTGTATAAATAGTGCACACTTTTCGTACTCTAGTCGATTCACATCTCAAACGTCACTGAAACAACTTCAACTCAACTAAACCGCTCGTTTGTAAATCCGTATTATTTTCGTAACAAAAATCATTACGTCGGAATTATTAAATTCAGTTCTGCGTACTAACAAGCCGTGTGTCTTTATATTATTTGCACCACCCCTAAATATCGAGCCTTGTTAAGTTAACCCCTTGCCCTACCATTTTCTTTGTAGCTACAGTTATTATAACAACTTCGTTCCTAAAAATGTTGCAGAAGGGAAAAGATAATTTATATCATTTGTACTGCTACATATACTTCGATGCTTAAATAATTGTTATAAATTAACAACAATTGATTTCGTTTAAAAAGAAAGGTATAATACTTATATATGTTAGACTCTATTTAAAATTTCCAACACGAGTCTGACTCGTCATAATACTCGTCATAATTATTTTTGCATATCATTTAGTAAATCAATGCTGCTAGTGGCTCCAGAAAAGTCAAGTCGTTCGGTTCAATTTTGAAAAAATGATTTAGGTTTGAAGAGTGTCCGAATACTTTCGTGCACTACTGTATATAAACGTTCTTACAAAACGATTTACTATTCGTGCGCTCATAACAGACCAATAATACGATCGAGCGAATAGAATACTATTCACGGTCAAACGGAATGAATACGGCCAAGTATAATCGCTTTACGATCGTGCAGGTAGTTCAAAGACAACCGATCGCCGGAAAATTGGTCTGTGATCAAACAAGTAGAATGGGTACGCGAAGCGAACCGATAAGTCGAACAGTGGTTAGGAAAGTAGAATAGAGAACCGATCTGGGTCAAGCCGGTAGAAGGAAACCTATAATCAGAGAAGCGATTCAGGAAAACTAATTACCCTAGCAGTGGAACAAATTTTCTTCGATTTTTACTAGAACTTCGCGATATTAAATTTTACCATGTCTTCGCGTCTGTTCGATCGAAATGCGTAATGTCTCTACTTTCGAGCAGTGCAGTGAATGCGCCGTATCGGGTGCAGTTACCTTCGAGCATTAACCCTTTGCACTCGGGGCCTTTTTCGCAAGACGCACCAGCAATTCGAGAAATTTCGCAATCTTTTTGACGCATTTCTTACCAGTAACTTAAAATCATTACACACACAAATTAATGTATACAATTTTCATATTTTAACATTTTATATATCTCAACACCTTTATAAACATAATTTTTTAAATATTAGTCTGTGTAATTTTTTGTATGCCGAGAAAGAAGATTTACTGACGCAAGTACATCACCCTTTAGCACTTTGACTGTCATGTTACCCATATATGGGTGACAGAATTATTTCTCCATGTTTAAAAATAAATTTGTACATTAATACATTTGTTGCATTGAATTTAGTTGATATCTGAAGAATACAAGAACGTTGATAGATAACTACCATGCCCCATACATTTACAGTTTTCAATCGTTGTTTCATTAAATAAATTAATTTGATTTTATGGAATTTTTGAGGTCGTCAGTTGGCCAGTTAATGCGTTAGTGTAAATGGTATATTTTACAATACGTCTGATCACTTTGTAAACTCCAATAAAAAGACGAGAATCATGTTACCTAACATATACAAAAAGCGCTATTGCTCCGATTGGGATTCATCGATATAAAATAAATAACGTTTCTCGACATAAAATAAAACCAGCGCCATCGCGCAGCTTGGGTTTTTTCATACTCATTTAGAGAAAGCGCGGTTGCGCTGTTTTGGATTCTTCGATAGTGTTTTTCCAATACCCCCTGGGACTCAAACGGTTAATAATCATTACATTGCAACTACCTACGTTACGAAAGATTGCGCGAATCTCGCCGGCTGCAGGATAACGGCGATAAACGAGCGGCCGGCAAAGTTTTAAGAGAAAAAGAAAAGCAAGAATGAATCTGCAATGGGGAAGGTCTATCGTCGGCCGCACAATAACGAATTAATTCGCGGTGCGCGATTTAGGCGAGCATTTGGCAACTTTCCCCTAATTATCCCGCATGCCACAGAGTCCCCAATCATCGATCGACCGCGGTCGACTGGTACATCTCGGTTCTGAAACGGTGCATAGGAGAGCGAGCCAGTAGAACGAGCGGCGTTTAGTCAGACGGCGCGGCAACGTTCAAGAACGAGGCCTCCCTTTGGCGACTGATGACTCGAGGAGCCGTGTGATTCTGAAGCGTCTGGTAATTAGGCGAATCGCGTTCTAGGCGGGCCCTGTGTGCCGCATTTTCCGCGGCAAAGCGACGACGACGGCCGTGAGCGCGGGGGACAGCAGCGTGCCACGTCGGCAGCTTAATACGCGGCATGTTCGTAACATGCAAAAGATGGGGCCGCTAATGGACGACGCGAGACTTGACTTTAAACCGGCTGCCTGCCGTCTAATGTCCTCGTAAGTGCTAATGAACGCCGCTTGTATCCGGCCGACATTTATCCTTTGAGTCGGGAGTCGCGGTTACATGAAAAGGTTGTCTAATACGCCTCAACTCGCGCGCGAGCACGCTTTGAAAAATAAAGGGACCTGGGGGCTCGTTTCCCCCACGTCGATTAAATTGCGAAATTAGTTCCACCGACGGTCCCGAACTCCGCGATCCCGGCCAATGAAAAAATAGAATCTGGGTCGGGGGAAATCTCATTGAATATTTCATTCGGCTGTTTTCGCTGTCGTGATACCCGACGTCGTTTTTCGCCTCACCGAGCTGCCTGCCTGCTTGCTGTCTTTCGAGTGCCGTCGCAGCGAGGAAAAACGACGCTGCGCAGTCGATATTCAATGCTCTTTGACGCTGGAGAACCCTGCGACATGTTTGGAGCACCTTCGTGGACCGGTCCAGCCGATTCGAATATCGGAGAACGACACTGTTTTGTAAATTGTAATTAATTTCCGTTTGACCGTGCCACCGATCGATTCGCCAATGCCGCACGTTTTATCTCATCACTGTTGAAGTTACCGGAATTGTTACAAATATTGCGAAAACTCTAAATAGATTGGTTATGATATGTGGTCGTTATGATTGTCAATCAAAACCGAAGAGCTGTTGGAACTTCAATAACATATTCAATTCGTAATTTTTGTAGGGGCTGTAACAATGATGACAGGACGATGAGAATTAATAGCGATTTGTTTGTGAAACGGTCTGTTAGTCTGGCGGACGAAAACGTCACAGATTTTGTTACACCGGCCGAACATATAATCTATTACACACTTTAGTTAGAGTCTACCAAAATTTAAACAGCGTTCTGAATGGTTTTCGACAGTCGCTCTTTTCAACTAATTCATTGAGCGTGATTCCGACTCGTCACGGATGCAGTCAAGTTAATTTGTACGAAGTTTAGTTGAAGTCTACGAAAATTGTCAAGAGCCACTCATTCCTGTCGGAGTATAGA
>CM052091.1:11078712-11093241 GCA_028453745.1 Agapostemon virescens
TTTGTATTTGCATTTGCGGAAATTCTTTGCAATATTTCTAAATGGTTTTCGACAGTCGCTAATTTCAACCAATTCATTGAGCGTGACTCCGACTCATCACGGATGCAGCCAAGTTAATTTTTCCAAAGTTTGTAGTCTACGAAAATTGTCGAGAGCAGCGTAACCGCGTAAACAGCGACGGTCTATGCAGCCCATGAAAAACGTTCGCCCCCGATCGTGTGCCTACTCGGCACACAGGTCGGGTTTTGCGGGTTTGCGCGAGCTAATGAATGTAATCGGCTCGTCGCGAGCGATCGCGCGCGCCGAAACAGGAATTATCGACGTAACGAGTTCAGCGGGGAAACCTTCCGGAAGGTTCGAACTGCGAGATCACGCACTCAGACTGATCACGTTAATTAAAACCAGTCGAGTTCTCGCCCGTACGATCCGGAATTTATCACTGAAACGCCTCCCTGGGCCGTTTGCTCCCCGCCAACCTCCCCTCGCCACGGTTAACTTCGCCGTGAGGTAAGTAGCTACTCGACTGAAATTACCGAAACAACCTGGAAATAGTAATGGGTCTCCGGGAACTATAGTTCCGCCCCGGGGAACTAGTTTCGAAACTGCGCAGGGGAACCGACGTCCCGACACCATCCACAGATTGAATTTTAACGAAACTGCTTTTCGACGCGTTCGTCGCGCACGATACGGTTTTACACCCAGAACTTCCGCAATCTTGGATAAATTGTTTTTATGTCGGGACGTTATAATTTCATTCGAGATTGGGGGCTTCTGTCTTCGTCGGGGATCGCGTGGGAACGTCGCCTTTCCGCGCTAAACGTTTCGCTCCCTTCGAAATTTCGATCGTCGGCTCTGCAACGTGTAAAACGGTGGATTCGACCATTAAATGTGGATCCTGGTGCGGAAGACCAACGAATTCCTATTTTTATTTTATATTAATCAATAATTAAATATTAGGAAAATATTTATTTAATTAAATTTTAGGAAAAATTTTATTAACGTGTTGCTTTTTATTTTCAGATTGCGCACACGCTGTATTTTCCGACGAACTTTTCCTTCAAGAAACGTCACATTCATTCGTAACTTTATTGCAGCTTTGTTTGATCGTTTGCTTCCTTTATGCCTGAAGTAACGTTGCTACTACCTACTTTACTTTCTACTTTATTTATCTTGTTCTCTTTGTTTCGTCAGCGAATATTTTTCTCTTTTCTCTTTATTCAGGGTATTATTCAGGATATTTCGATTCTGTAAAGTATAATAAATATAATATCATTGCTATTCATAAGTGGCCTGTTTAATAAACATGACTGTTGTAATCACTGTTAAATGTAACCAGCTAATGTATAAATAATTATTGTTAATGCAACGCTTCCGATTAATACCACCTCATTAATTATTTAATTTTTTCTCGATGACAAGTCACTTCATTCGAATGCGTTCGTTAACAATATATGATCATTATAATAATTAATTAACTAGCAATTAACCAGTTAATTTATCTACATATAAAAATACACCATTAAATATATTACTTCGATTGCATGACCTATTTATTTTTACGCAATTACGAACAATAGCAATTTGCAACAAAAATTATATACACATTATGTGGTAAACTGATCCTTCTAACATTTCAAAAAAGTTATTCATTTTTCAATGGTGCGCGAATACTTTTGACACATCAGGAAATTTGCGTCTGGTCATGACTGGTCAATTCTACTTCCCGCGTTAACTATAGCAGAGTGCGCGGATTCTTCGAAATAGTTTTTCTCGAAAATAGAATATCAAATAGAAAAACTGTTATTCCTTGTTATTGACCTGGAATAATTACGAGAAGGTCGTAGGACCGCGTAGGAAAGCCGAAGTATCGATAATTCATAACACTCCGGCGATAGCTTGCGGTCGGCGAAATGTATTAGCCAGGGAATAGAGAAGAAACGGTAAAAGCTGGCTGGGGGTTAAATAAAAAGACGGTTGGAGAAATGCGGGAGAGGAGAGGAGCGAAAGAGAAAGAGAGGACCGATGGCCCATTAGAATTCGCATGATGTAAGCGGAAACACGAAGGCGGAATGGAGCTTGCAGGCCGCGACAATAAAACTCCGCCGCAGCCGGGCGTAGAACAGGAACAAATCGCTTTAAAATTTTATGAGCGGTAACGTTTCTGCCTCTCCTTTAAAAGCTTTTTCTTAAACTGGCCATTAAGGTTCCTGCAGATCTAGGCTGGATGTTACACTAATGTTCTTATCCACTTATTGCGCCATCACTTCGAGCACGGGACCGACTCTCCGACACCGAGCCGAAGGGAAACGACAGACTCGTTTCAACGTAAAATCCGCTCGATCCGGCGACAAAGTTTCGCTCGATCCTTTTTCGTGGTCAAATAAAATTGGCTTTCACGGCGGCCCCGAAGCACCTCGAATATTTGAACAGGCTGAGACGCCAGAATTTGATGCCCCCGGAGTCAGACCCACACCGCTTTTCATTCCCTTCGCGGCAGTCCGATTTAATACGGATTAAAATCGATGCGCATTCTCGTGGTACGGTTGGTTCTCGTTTTATACCCGTTGCACGATCTTCCAGAGAGACCATCTTTGCTTTTTTTTCTTCTCGCATACGAATCTCGAAGTGGCTCCCAGAAATAAACGACGGATATCCTGCTGCTCGGATTTCTCATGAAAAATACAAGCATCCTTCATAAATCGAATTAAACACGTCAAACTTCATATTACCCACTCATTTTCCTTGCAAATGTGTAAAATCGATTAATAGCAATTTCGATATATACCAGCAGTATGTAAGAATACGAAAAGGTTTCTCAGCAAAAATTATATTAACATAGGGAGATTAATTTGCAACTGATCCACTGGCACAAATTTACGATTTGTAAAAATTCACTGTACAAAATAGTAATACTACTTTTAAAGATTTGAGAAAGCTTCTAGCTTAACCTCTTAGGTACGGTTAAATTTTGTGCGGGGCAATTTCTCTGTTTTTTTAGACCATCATACATTGTAATAAAAATTTCACAAAATCCAAATTAATTAATTCTTGTCATTTTTACAAGGCAACATAGACTAATCAATTTTATTGCGCATCCTGCTTAAGAGGTTAAAGATGCATTAACACTCAATCTACCAGATTCAGATTCTTCATTTTGCTATTATTAAAATTATAAAAATTCCTTTGCAATCATATATTCCAAGTAAAAATTGCACAACATCAATAAATGAAATCTTGGCATTTTCACAAGACAGCATATAATATACCAGCCAATTTTAATGCTCGGTAGGTTTAGTGTTAACACATTGAGCGCCGGCCCCGCGATAGTGCGGGTTTTGTAAGTCTGTCGCTTGAATCGAATCCGAAAGCTTGAACGATTTTGTTTCTATTAAATTCATAAATTCGATTAAATTGCAAATTGAAAATGTGTAAAGTTTTAAATATTTTCTTTAGCTGCTCGTTGTTAAAAATACAAGCAAATGAGCTCATAATTAATTGAATGATACGAGGAAAGAATTTGTAACATAATTTCGCTGAAATCGCCTGAATTTCACGAGGGTCGAGGAGATAAATTCTTGCACGATTCTCACCACAAGTGAACCTTCGAAGCAGTGAACTCACGCGAATCTAATCGACCGATATCAAACGCGTCGATCAAATCGATCCACTCGGTCACGGCGAATAACGCGGTAACAGTATCACGAATTTCGCAGTCGAAACGCGCTAAAGGAACGGCAGCAGCCCAATCGTCCAAACAATTCCCAGCCTCCGCGAGAACTCTCAAAGGGCAACGCCTGGCCCTATCCCCGAGCAGCTATCCAGAAGAACTCCGCAGAGCCCTCATTTTCCAGTCTATCTTCCGTGCGCTCTCTCAATCTCCTTTCTCCGACTGTGTGTAACCACTGCCTAAACCTACTCAGTGGGCGAATCTTGAACAAACACGTTACCATTTCCCTTTGCCGAGGGGCCGTGCTCGCCGAGGCTTTCTCTTTCGAATCTTTGATCCCCCGAAGGCCAGCTAAGTCTTCGAACCACCAATAACAAGGCCGGTTTCGGTTCCCATGTTTCCGGCTCATTCAAAATTCAAACCAGACGCGCGTCGGCGGCCTATACGCCTCCGCACCGGAAAAAGAGAACCAACGGGGAACGCCGGTTTTTCAATGGCTCGTCGCCACGGTAATTCTATAGCGTTCACTCCGGTCGAAGGGGTATAGTTTCGAACACCTTTGTGTTTGCATTTTCGGAAATTCTTTGCTACGTTTCTGAATGGAACGTTCTCGAGAGTCGCTCTTTTCAGCCGACTCGTTCAGCGTGATTCCGAACGTATTCCCGACTCGTCACGGATGAAGTCAAGTCAATTTGTTGCACGTAGTCGTTGACGCATTGTTGACCGGTCACGAGTAAACTCATTGTCACCGTACGTTGGGTCAGTACGATCTGGGAGAACATACAGTGTAATAGTAGTTCGGCATACTGCAATCTGTGTCTTTCGCTAATAAAATCTCGTCAAGTTGCGTCACCTTTGCTGTTAACCCTTTGCACTCGAATGGTGACTCTCAGACACTACTAAAAAGTACAACGCCATTATTTGAAATAATTTTTATATCACTATGTTTTCATCTAGGAACGTGATAACAGTTTCACTGTTGTAGAGACGAATAATAATAAAAACCTGAACATGCATAAGAGCAAATAGGTCACATAAGACATTCCTTCGTTTTCAAAGGTAAAACAGCTTCGAGTGCAAAGGGTTAAAAAGATTTCCAACCATGACGAAACGTAGGAGAATTTATTGAAGTTTATTTATATTGTTTCACTTCCACGCAAAATTATCAACGCCGGTGACATGAGATAAATTCTGAGAAAAATTGCCGATTGACAATCTGTTAACATTAGAATTACCGAATCAGTCACAATGACTGGTTTCTAATTTCTTCTTCCACAATTATTGAAATTATAAAAACAATTCCATCAGAAAGTTTCGAATAAATTTATTCAACGAAGCAGACAGTAATAAATTGCAGTCTTGTTGTTATTACAAAGCGATATACACCAGTACGATTTATTACTCGGTGGTTCTAGTTTTAAGAAATTATTACTCGCACCACATTATTTGAAAACGATTTGTGGCATTTAACAGAGCGTCGTCATTGCGATGTCTGGATCTTCAACGGATCCTAGCAGAGAATGCGTCAAGATGATTCCTGCGATGATTTTACGTATCGATGGCGCAAGGACAAGAAGAAAAGATAGGGATAACGACAAGGTTAATAAAACGTAAAACAGAAAAGAAGAACGAGCAGAAAGGAATCGCCATGAGAAATGCAGAGAGCGGGAAACTCGGTTATGACGTGGGTCATCCAACCGGCCATGTGGGTCCACCCTTAAAGGCGGAGTCTCTGTCAAAGGATTTCCCCCACCCCTTGGAAAAAAGGTGATTTTAAGTATCGCTTTCCCCGATTCCTGATTTGACGATTGCTCGCCGAAATATTACCGGAAGCCACGGACCAATCAGCGCGACGAGGCTCCTAGCCCAGTCGCCATTTTCCCCAAGACTCGACGTCAGGTTAGCATGCGCCAGCCTACGCTATGCTCTGATTGGTCCGTGTATTCCGATACGAACTCGAAAACCAAGCGTCAAATCGCAAATCGACAGAGGAAAATATTGTTCAAGATCAACGGAGGAATCTCTCTCTCGCTCTCTCCCTTTCTCGTTTCAGATTTCTTTGACCCTTAAGGGACCTCTTGTGAAATAGTTCAGGGAATAATTGTGGACTCAGATCAAATAGAACATCCCGCACAGACGGACTCTGATTCGTACGCATTCCGCGGACGGTATAACTCGAGGAGGAACGATTCCCGGAGGAATCGTCGCGGATCGCGGTGGAGCCGCAGGAAAGAAGCGCGAGAGAACATTTCCTTTATGAGGACGCCCTACTCTTAAACCGACGCAAAGGACAAAGTGGAAGATGCCAGATAGCTGACTTCGTGCCGGGGTCCGGAAGACGTCGTCACTGTATCTTCATCGCGTCGACGGGATCGCGACAGTCTGTTCCGTCGACCGCCGCGTCGCGCCACTGCCACGGCAATTCCACCCGGAACGGCAAAAGGAATTCCGCCCTCACCTGTTAGTTTTATCTTTGAACGACCCGTTTCGTTTAAGTCGCTCGCCACGCAAGACATCTGCTGCCCCAGATACGAGACGAGCTCGAGATCTTCACCGAGAAACGACTGGGGAGACTCTAAAAACTCGGAGATTTTTTATTCAAGATTTCTCTTCCCATCCGAGAATCTCCAGTTAGCACGGGTCACTGATTCTGGGGACTAGTACGGAGCATAGTAATGTCAGGAAAATCGTAACAATTTGCTGCGAAAGCTTAGCCAAGATTTCGTATAAAAATGCAAGAAATCGACCTCGAACCACTGACCCAATTGTTACAGCCTGTTATGCGTCATGGCGGGGCTCAGAAATATTAGTGTGCCGTAATCTAACATACGTATCTGTGCGTACGAGCGCCAGATATATTCGGCATCCATAATGATGTGTATACAAAAGACGTGTGAATCGCAATAAACCGTTCGCCCGTGTAACTTTCAAAGCTTTATTATCAAAATGGCGGAGGACAAAGCTAAGGGAAATTCGAAATATAACCGAATGATCTACTTTATGTTTCGCGTCACGTAAGGGGAACGAGATACGAAGTCTTTTAAGGGCCGCCCTCGTATCGTTGTAATAGCAAATTCTGACTTTTCGTGACAGGTGTTGTTGTGCCGGAACCACTTACGCCCTTTACGTATTCCGCGAACTCTTAACTCGGTTTTCGGTGGTTGAGCGAAGTCGATTACCTGAAACAGAAAGACGATCGACTTGTTAGGCGAGCAGCATGATTTCGAGCGCAGAGAAACACGCTAAATTTCCATTCGTGCTTCATAAACGTGCGCGTATTCAGGTATTTCGTTAACAAACATTTTGTCGAGAACAGAAATCACTTATCGTCATTCGACGATGGATTTTCTGTACTTACGACAAAATCTTGTTGCTTGCGATTCGTACGGGATACATTCACAGTGCAAATACTGTTTTATGCGTCGTGACAGGGCTCAACAATATTAGTGAGTAGTCTAACATATATTTCACCGCACTTGTAAGGTGGTGTGAGTAAAGAAAGGGCGATAATCGGATGACCGGTACACGAACTTTGCTTCTAAACTTGTGAACTTTAATGATTATATACACTCCTGACTAGACCGTTACCGTATGCTAGAATGTTACTTTAAATTATAAAATGGCCAAACAGGGTATAAAGTATAGTTAAATCGGCTTATGTGAAATAGAGTAAAACAGTCTCTGTAAACTAAAGTATAACAGCTCATTGTGAAATTAACCCTTTCGCTTCGAGCGCCGGATATATCCAGCATTCACAACGATGTGTATACAGAAAACATATCAACTGTAATTGGTCTAATGTTTTTAGAATAACTAATATAATTTTGTATAAGTCTTTCCACATTAAAAATGTGATGAATACGTGCTATATTAGAGCAACAATTGTTTTATTAAGCATAGTAATGATTTAAGACTTGGAAGAACGTATAACCACACGCACTGTGCTCATTTCAGGCGCGTGCTTCTGTTCGGTGACGGCACTTCGGCGGACTGGACTGCCGAATCGAAAGGGTTAAACAGCAGCGCGAACGTCGCATGACCGGATACTTATACTAGTGCTCATCGATGGGACGTAAACATTCATTACCAATGAGCACGTACAAAATTATATGTAAACCCTGATTGGCTTCTTAATTTGCCGCCCACCCTGCACTGGTGGGGTGAGAACAGCAGCGAAATGTCCGCAAGACAAGTCTCTGGTACCGTCCCGAGGGTGGTCGCGCGCTCGTTAATACCTGGCGGTTCACATCTGGAGGTTTATGGTACGTCAATTGCTATTGAGTGTAAAAGTCGAAGTGTCGGAGCTCTGGCAAAAATACTAATTAAAACATCTGACATTTCAGATGGACGGTTCCTCAAAAATAGCGGAAAACAAGCGTACGTATCATAAATCTCTTCATTCATTTAAAAACATTCTTAAGGCGCAATTCGTGTCTAAACACAATCGATAATTTGTTGCCAAGGGAACGACGGAATTTGTTCGAAGTCGAGTATGATCCACTGTACGCAAAATTAAGGTGAGTTTAACTCATCGTTTATCAAGGTTTCAATTTTTACGCAAACTAAACAAGTTCGCAAGGAACAATCTCGAGTTTGTTCTCGAGTAAGTTTGTGTCGTCGTTTTGTTGGGTTCGACTCTATTAATAAAATACGGATATCCAATGATAAGATCATCCATTATTAGCGACTGCATACGGAATTCGAATAAAAATAGATCCCAATGCGACGCGTCAGAAATTAGTCTAGTTTCACTGCCGTTGGAATAAACATAATTTCAAAATTCATTTACCTTCGCTCAACGTGTTACGCGCACCGAGAGAAGACGCCGAAAGCGAGTCGGAAGCCAGCATCGAAATCAGACGATCCCAACGGGATCAAAGAAGATTCCCAACACCTGGCGACGTAAACTGCTATGAAGAAGCTACCGATTCCCATGAATAAAACCAAGAAATCTCGGCGATGGTACAAGAATCTCCGCAATGATTTCGTTGCGTTCCCGATTCGGGTAAGGCGGACCACCCCTTTCGACGGTTGAAAAAGGAATAGCCGTTCAAACGATCCTGATAATTGTTCCGTCGCGGTGGAACGAGCTCAAAGTTTTTTTTTTCCTACCCCTACCCTGGAGGGAGATATATAGATAGACGGACAGATGGACAGATAGAAAGAAAGAGAGAGAAAGAGAGGCGTTCGGTCCCTTCTTCCGCAGTCTATTAAAAGAGTTCACTCGAGAGACAGGTGAAGCTAGAGATCGTAAGAGCTAAAGGGAGAAACAGTACGGGGAAGAGAATACGGGGCGAGGTAACTCGATTTACCCCCGGCGGACTCCACTTCCCTTTATTACCGTCTCAAAGCGATCTTATCGCAGCCTAAGGGGTGGCGCAGAGGGGTGCAGGCAGACGCAGAGGCACGGAAGAGTCTCGCAGCCACGGAAAAGAGCCATCCCTTCTTTACTTCTTTTCCCTTTTACGTGGCAAAATAGGTTTCACGGGGTGGAAGGAGTGGGGGGTGGGGGTGGATCGGGGGCAGCAGGGGTTAAGAGACGGCGAACACGCCGGAAGGCCGGCCCCGGTTACGATCGGACTTCGGCTACAGGACCAGTTACTCGTTAAATCAGCACACATGGCGAAACTTCCTGTGTCGCGCTCCCGGGGCCACGCGCTCGTTACACGCTCGCTTAAATTCCGGACCGCAGACCCCCGAAGACCGCGAAAGAACACTCTCACACACCCTCTACACGGGATCCTCCGACGAATAATTACGCCGTTCAACGAGCTTTTTGCTAGCCACACCGCCGCCACCCTCGCCCCTTACCGCTGGTAACAGATTGCAGCGGCCTCTGTCACCTGGGTGAATTGTACCTGCTCGAATGCTTTGAGGATTCGCTCGTTTGCTGCGGTCAGCTACAGGATTCCTAAGCGAAAGGAGCTCGTTAGCCCCGCGAGTGGCTGTTTTGGATATAATCGTCATCGGCCGAGAGCGTCAAAGAAACTATCGCTTTGACCATATTCGGTCAATGTGGATTTCTAACTATTAATTAAATAACTTTGGGCTGCGCGTTGTATCTGTTCGCGGGAAGAGTAAGTAGCTGTGTTCGAAACAGTACGGACGTCGGGATACTAAAAAAATGCTTTTATACTTTCTCGAAATGTCAACTGGGTGAACTGTATGTGCCCGACATGTAATTTCACTTGACTGTTAATATTATAACGTCATTGGAGAACATATAGACGTTCTACAAATTTGGTGGCTATGAATGAAATGGAAAGAGAGAAAGGAAAGGAGAAAATGAAGGGCGATCGTTTCGTCCTGTGTCCGCTAAAAGACTCGTTGGTAAGACTATTTAGCAGACCCTGTCTTAGACACTGGCATACTAGAAGGTGGTGCCTCTTAAGCACAATACGTCATTATAGTGGTTTGAGCACAATCAATTTTATTATTAATTATTACAGTCAATTATGAACGTTAAAATATATGCATCATATCTTTTAGAAGAATTACAATTTAGTTACGAAACACCTCATTCCAAAATTATTAAAGTTAATGTATATGCATGATATCTTTAACACTTTAACTGCCGAACTAACACCCTCAGAAATCCCACCTAAGCAAAATAATTTATTTAATGAAGCAACGATTGAACACTTAAAATGTGTCCTTCAAATGTTATTCTTCAACCTTTTCGCATTCTCCAAATATCAACTAAATTCAATGCAACGAATATATTAATGTAAACATTTATTTTTAAACGTGGACCTAATCCATATATGGATGACATGGCAGTCAATGTGTTAAGAAGAATTATAATTTAGTTATCAAAAACTTCATTCCAATGTTCTCTGCCGTACAGAGAAACTGTCCTGCACAAAATTGCTTAAGAGGTTAAGGACGGTATATGAATCGGTGGCAGATCAGGTACTAGCGGGAAAGTCTCGTTCTACTGTCCCTCTGTCGGTGAGCCTAGGAGGTATAGTCGCCAGACAAGTATCAATATTTTTCTCCTTTGAGAAAATTAAGAATAAATAATTTCAAATAAAGGTGACCATAAAATAAAAATAGTATGCAGTCATTGGAGAATAGCCACGTCCGCAGTAGATATAAAATTTCCTTTCCTCTTCTCCATTCTTTGGAGGATCAAGGACATCTGTTATCACTGTTACCATAAAATAAATCGTAGGGCAAGGGGTTAAATAGTAGCTGCGTATATAGCCCACTAAAGTAAAAGGTTCTTTTCCTAAACCCATTTATAATCGGTGTCCGTCACTTCGCACCCACGCAATCCTCTGCGACCCTCGAGAGTACCACACTTCCGGTTACAAAACAGCAGCTTGTACGGTTCGCAACCGATGCAGACAATTCGTGCGGAGGGTTTTCATCGATTGCGCCGGAAGAAGGTCGGCGGAAAGTCGAGAGAAAGAAACGGCGAGACGCTGGCGGAAGTAGCAGTTTCGCGAGTTGGTAATGTGCATCGTAACGGCGCGGCCTATCATCGCGGAAGTCCGCGATGTCTCCATAGGAAGTCGGTCGGTCACAATTACGCGTTATCCGATTCTAAGCGTTTCCCCGTAAATTACATGGAATAATATCGTTTCGCGATAATGGCTGATAATCGAGTTATAGCGTGAGGGGCGTGTGCCAACGATGCCGGCGAGCGAGAGTGCGCGCGTCGCGAACGGGGCCGGGAGGACGAAGAGGAGTTTGACTATTGAATTACGGGGGCAGTTACACGGAATAATGGACGCCTCGCAAAATCCTGCAACTTCGACGGTCGCTGAAAGCGGTCGGGCGACGCGTTTCGATCACCGCAACGACAGGGATTGCTGTCTGTTTGCCCGTTGTCCGTCGATTTCGGTAAACACGGCACGAGCACGCGGCAGCAACGTGTGCTACATCGTGATCACGTGTGATCGAGTGCACTTCGACCCGGGGCACGTCCCACGCGGATACTTTTGAAACGTGTGTATGGAAAACACCGGGCCGGACAACTGGACATCGTGAACGCACATCGTGATTTTCTTTTTCGGCCGTTAGGTCAATCGGAGCGCCTCCAACAACTCGCAATACGTCCATTTCGCGAGCGACATTGTGGAGCGAATTTTTTTGGAAAATTAATCCGATTTGTTGTATGCGAAAGTGTCACTTTTCTGTGATACCTTCTTCTTAGCGTACTAGGATTGTGTCACTGAGCACCTTGGGTCGCGTAATAATTACACGATTGTAGTGGTTGCGGTTTTCTTTAGTTTCACTTCGTAGACATTACGATAAAAATGGTACAAGATTTGAATGGATGCAATTTTGTGATTATTATCAAGCAATATACATCGGTCGGACTTATTACTCGTTAGTTCTAGCGTTAAAGAGAATTGTTAGTTACTGTATAACGAAGCTCTCATCTCATACTTTTATTATTCAAGAAATGGTCCCCTGGGTCACAATAGTTGCCCAGGGGCCTACAACGTAATCGCTCGTGGCGATGGCAATTTTTTCCCCGTGCCTTAGGGCATATGGGGTTAACAAATAAGCTTCGTGTTATACCAGTTTCATGTATTTCATTCATAGAAGTGACCAACGTTATTAAGAAGAATTGTTAGTTACTGAATAATGAAGTTCTCATCTCATACTACAATCTGGTCAACTTCCACAATAATAAATCAATGTTCAATGTCATTCATTTAACGATAACCATTCTTAAAAGACGCAATGGCGTCGGTCACCGGTGACTACCCTCGTATTAAACGTGTTAAACTTCCTCAAAATGACATAAGAAAACAACTTGGAGTGGCTCTATCTCCTATGCTTGCCAACAGATGGCCAATAGCACGACTTTCCCGCTAGTACCTTAGCGCCTGTCGATATCACAGCATCTAAGACAAGGCTTGCAAGGTAGCCTCACCTACGAGTCCTCTAGCAAGCCCAAGACGAAACGCTGCCTTCCTTTTCTTCGCCTCCACTCCACCTTCTCAATCACCGCCAAAAAAACCACGGCCAGTTAAGTTTCTTCGCATATTTCCTCTCATTCGACATAACATTTTGAAAATGTCAATTATCATTCCAAAATAGCATGAATATTTTTGACTCAAGTAAAAGATTCAGACCCCTTCTTTAAAAATCGCTATCCTTCCCAACGTTCGACCAGCTACGAAGAGGACTTTAGTAACACGAGTTGTAAGTTAACGACTTAAGTAAGAAGAAGATAACGAATTAAATATCAACGAACTACTAAATTGAAAAATACTTACAAGTCTAGAATTAATAATCCTGCATGGGGATACACGATCTCATTCGAGATATTCATACTTGGCCTGAGATTAAGACCACGAGTCTGACTCGTGATATTCATGTTTGACTCGAAACGTCGATCACAAGTCAAACTCGTGATATCCACGTTTGGTATGAAATTAAACAACGAGCCTGACTCGTGATATTCAAGATTGTCCTAAAATTTTCACCACGAGTCAGACTCGTAAAAATAGTGCAAGGGGTTAATCATCCAGATTTATTTCAATTGTTCCATTTTTCTGTCAGCATTGTAAAAAGACTATTTCGCATGTGTTTCTATTAATTAACAGAAAATTCCTAGCAAGTAATAAAAGCAGGATTTGTATCCGAAAGATGCTCACTTTTTAGCGAAACGTTGAATGCTCGCGTGTCAACATGAACATGAAAGACGTTATTAGGTTCGAAAGGCAAAGGGACGCGTAGTCAAAGAGGACATCGTATTTTCCAGCGAAACTAACAGATTGCCTTTACATATAATTTAAAACTTTAACAAATTTAATGGAAACTTCTGCAATTAAACGTTCTAAGAAGCGACGGTGGTTCAGCGAGAAATTAAAAGCGGGACGAAATTAATTCACGCGGAAGTCACGTAACGAATATGCTGACGGGAGGATTCGATACGAGCACAGCAGCAGCGGGCACGATTAAATTAAACCGTACAAAGCAGACAGATTTTCCAATCAATCTATTATTCATCCACTACAGAATTATACGAGACGTGAAATGGCTTTTTCGATAAATATTTAAAGAGGATACCGAAACACCGTGATTCGATCAAAGAAATATTCGGCGACAAAGGGGCGGCGGAGAGAGCACCTCGTTGTTACCGAAGGGAAATCGAGGCATCGATGTCACGAGATCGATATCCTCTCAGCCGCAAAACACGAGCGCAACGTGGACAATTTCCTAATGTCGGGATTACACGAGCGAACGCGCAGAAACCGGATATCCGGGGCCAGAAGTTAAGCTCGGTAAGCTGTCAATTTCGAGAGGTCGATCGCTTTTTATTTGATCCGAGCCGATCGTTCGAATGTGTCCTAGAGGAACACGGGGTCCGGCCGAAAAAAAAGCCGGAGAAGACAAACGGGGGGAAAATCAATAATTGCGAACCTTCCTAATTTCCCAAGTGTACGACGAGCCAGGCAATTTTGCGTCGCGGCCCGCTGCTATTTGTATTGGTGCAAATAAAAATACGCTTCGCTGCCGGAACGACGTGCGAACCGATGGAGAGTAACAAGAAGGAAGATCAAGAGCCGAACAGGGAGAAGAAAGATCGAAGAGAGGAAGAAACTGTCGGATCTTGCCGGTAAGTTTCAATGACGGAAGTTGTACCTAACTCGGACGACCTCGGCGCTGCTGGTCGCAGAAAATAGAAATTTCTTCGTCCTTTATTCCCGTTCGCCGGGAAGGATCCTTGTCGCTGCCGAGATAAACGCGAAACTTTCTTTAATAAATAAACATTGTTACTCCTGGAGCCTGCTTCTGTCCACCGTCCCTTCCGCCTCTATCTCTCTCTCTCTCTCTCTCTCTCTCTCTCTCTCTCTCTCTCTCTCTCTCTCTCTCTCTCTCTCTCTCTCTCTCTCTCT
>CM052091.1:11108718-11122285 GCA_028453745.1 Agapostemon virescens
TTGAAGATATGCGTCAGCGTATCATCACAGCATGTACAAATATGTACTAATATCAGTCCCCAGAAACTGACGCAGCTCTCAATGTATTAAAACAGACTTTGACGCGAGTCTGACTGGTCGTCACAAGACAACGGGGTTAACGGCGAATCTCCGAAATCTCAGGAAACAAAGTGTAATCTTCGAAGCGGCAGGACCATGGTATACGGAATCCGCGACAGTAACAAAAAGTCCATCTTCGTCCCCTAACCGAGGGATGATCGCGGCCGCAGCTGCATCCGTAGACGGCATCTCATCAGTAACGACGAGCCGGGTGTAGCTCGCATCAGCGAGCTGTCTCTTGCGCAACATATTTGTATTTTCTCGGTAATTACGGGGATCCTCGTCGGTTCGATCATCAACGAAAACGATGTCGACGTCGAAGTCGACGGCGGCAGCGGCGGCGAGGGTTGGACGGGGATAAACAGATCGTCGTGCACGCGCGCTCTCGTCGGATCGGATCGTATCGGTGCGTCGCAGCTGTACTCGTCGCCGCCTATCGATAATTTAATTGGATCCTTTTGTCGGGCTCGACCGGAGACGAGCGTCGACGACAAGAAGCGCGCGAGGCAACGGCAGGGAGCGGCAAAAGCGCGAAACAACGCGGGCGCAGACGAGTGAAGCCGCGGGCACGATAACGAGGAGGAAACGTGTCTATTTGACGAGGACTCGTCAAAACTGCGGGCCCAATAGCTGCCAGCCTACTTCCCTAGATATTTTATGAGCTGCTCATTGTGTTTCGTTAATTGGAGCCCGGGATGCGTTTCCAACAGACTCGCGATTCCGCTCGCCGAACCCGCTCGCGCGCCCGCGCCGCAACGATTAAAGCGATTCCGGTTGACGCCGCAGCCACCGACGCTCTGCCTTTCACCGGCAGTTTATCGAATCCCCGTCGATGGGGAATCGGATAAGCGTCAGCGCAGGAATCCGGATTGCTACCGAACCGGCGTTTAATTCGACGCTGCCAACCCCTCGACTTATTTGCCTGGAATTGATTCAGCGTGCGTGTCGCCGACGTGTCTTGTTCGACCCCGTTGCAGAGAACCGACACTTTCGAGGCGCTTCTTTTCCCGTTTTTGCTTTGCCAAGCGACACGGAAGGAAATCGAGGAGCTGTCTGCGTGTCCGTCGCTCGAATACGCTTTTATTAGGTTGCCGCACAAAACGATTGCGGTTTTTGTTCTTGGGCTTTTCATCGGTTCGCAGTCATATCGCGAGCATGACCGGTTCGCAGCGCGTTTACGAGTCGGAATGGAATTTTATTTCGAGATTGAGATCGCGTACGCCTTTAGCAGATTCGGTGAGGAATTAATCGTCGTCTGCGGAGAAATCATCGAAACGGCATCTTTCGAAAGTATTTCGACCGACGGCATTTAGCCACGAGCGAAACGAGATAATTCTTTTCGGTCCGACAGCGTGAGGGTACATCCGTGGCTTAGCAGGGTTCCATCGAGAAACAAATCCGCGATTAATTAAAAGGAACCCGTGGCCAGGGGTCAGTCCGGCCAGGGCACCGGTGATCGATTCAATTTATTTTATGTCACGCTGCGCCGATCGAATTACCTCGCCGAAGACAGGATTGTCTGACGCAGGCCCGGGCATTAGCAAATGGAATGATCAGGGTCTAAATCGGGGCTCCGTTTAATCGAAACCTTATAAGCGGCACGATAATCGAGATCAAAGGGTACGCGGGCAAAATTTTATTCGACGTTTCATCGAATTTGACCGGTCGAACGGCCGCCGCCGGGCCCGTTATTAGATCGGCCGGGCAAAAGCGCGAAACAATCCACTTAGTTCTGGACATGCGGGAGAACCGTTGATGATCGACAAAGACGGAGAAGGCCGGACAACATAACCGGGGAGAGCCCTATTCCGCGAGGAACGGCGACGCGGCTATAGTTTTGCACGGTGGACGCCGATGAATAGGGGCAAGTTGGAAAATTGGATTCGTATTCGGACAAAGACGAGGGTGCGAGGTTGCGCGCACCGGAAACGGTAAAAACGTTGGACAGGCCGGATAGAAGGACACGCGGAGGATCGCAATAAAATATTTATATCTCCATCTGCATTTTAAACGGCGGCCATGGCGCGCGCGCGTTCTCCTGCTCGCGACACGGGCCGGTTTTTAATTGTGAAGGCACGGACAGCTCTCGCGCGTTATCGCTCCTCCTGTCCGGCGGTACATCGATTATAAATCTTCCTTCCGACGCGATTATCGTACTCTTTGGACGCGTGAAAACCGATTTAAAGCGACGTCGCTCGCACCCCACCGCGCCGCGTTTCAATTTTCCATATAACAGCCCGAGCTTTTCCACCGTCCGGCCTCTGCTCTTCTCTTTCCCTTATCTATCTCTCTCTCGCTTTCATTCTCTCTTTCTCTCTCTGTCTCTCTTTTCTGTCACGCGGCCACTCCTACGCTTCTGTTTTCAACCCCTGGGACGAGTAATGCCTGGTTCAGACGCAGGAATATTTTATGCAAGCTCTTTTGAAATTTGATACAATGCCACCTGATTGGACCGGAATTGTGCGGCTTCTGTTGCCTCCGACAGTCTTGTGTTCCTTGAATCGGGTGATTTCAGCTTCGCGATTTCACGATCGGCCCGATGGGATCGCATAAGGATTAACCCTTTGCACTCGAGACCTTCTTGCGCGGACGAACAGTTTCGGAGCAGTTTTGGTAAATTTCTTACCTCTAACTTAACCCTCTATGGGTCGAATTTTTGTTTTTAATCCAAAAGAAATTGGGGAAACGAAAAATCAGAAATTATAAACCTATATATGCAAATGAAATAAAAATAATCACTGACCAAAGCAAAAATAATATCAATTGGATCAAATGGTTTCGCTTATTTTTACTGCAGACAGTTTGCACAGCATTTATTTTGTTATTTCAGGTTGACGAGCCTAGCAACGGTCATAAATATTAATATTATTGGTTGTCTTGGCAACGTTATAGAATTAAGATTTATGCGCCATCTCATGAAAAAAGCTATAATTATTTGGTAAAATGTCGATAAATTAAAATGTGACCTGAAAGTTACACGGGCCCATAGAGGGTTAACAAGGCTCGATATTTAGGGGTGGTGCAAATAATATTATAAAGAGACACGACTTGTTACGTGTTAGAGTTGTTACAGTGCGCAGAACTGAGTTTAATAATTCCGAAGTACTGGTTTTTCTTACAAAAATTGTTTCAGTGACGTTTGAAATGTGAATCGTCGAGAGGGTGAAAAGTGTGCAGTATTTATACAGAAAATGGTTGATGCAAGCGTACCAATCAGAGTCGATGAGTCAAGCAGCGTGATCCCAGGTACTAATTGTTCTAGCTTCTCAAAAAGAAAATCCGAGACGTAGAATAGAACATTTGAAAAGTGATCGTCTTTTCAAAAATACCAAAATAATAAAGGAAGCCACTGTATAGAATTTCTAGACGGAATAAAGACAGTTTGTATTTCCCGGCGCACAAAACGCGGCAAATATTTGTCGGCAAACAGCCGAGTATCTTTTCCGTAAATATCTCGCAGATCCGAGCAGTTTCGCCTAACAGGCAGCTCACTTTTGTTCCGCGTAATCGGAATCGGAATCAACTGGATGCCGGTCTACAAATACTTGGCATTATTCAAATATTTACAGATTGCATACGCGTGCGCAGCACCGTAATACGTTGACAAACCTTTTAAACGTGATAGGCAGCAGCGGACTGGTTTCGTTGCGCAATACTTTGTTTACCGGTTGACAACGAAAATGTGATTGCTATCGTGTATACCTCTCGCGGGGATAATCGAATCAATCTTCGGTCCTAGCCTCGGCACGATGGAAAGTAATCCGACACGGGTCGCAAACAACCGACTCTGCTCGCTCGAATAGAAAAATTAATAAAACGTTTAAACTAATATTCTTGCCTTTCGCGCAGACGCTTAATAAAATTTAAAATTGTAAAATTTAACACTCTCCAATTCAGTTTTCGATCGTGGAGATTTAGGAAAACGTAAAACAAAATAAATAAAAATTGATGTGACAAAACTGTTTTCAGAATCAACGATGTAATTTATAAGCGAACGAATTATTTCTCGACTAAAGGAGAAAACGAAAAATTAATAGCCATTCCTGAGGACGAATTTACGTGAAATTCAATTGGATACAATAATTTGCGCCCGGTGAAAAATGCTTGAAGAACAATCAAAGAGTTACATTATTTTACAGATCGGTTATTCATAAAAATCCGTGGAACGATATGTAGGATAAAATTGGTCAAAATTAAATGGAGCCTCTGTTGGAGATTTGATTCGAGTGTAATTGAAACGACATTCGCATACTATTGTCGGTTGTCACAATGCTAGCGGACTCGTAAATAAATTTCAATAGGAAAATCGAAAATATAATTGAATATAGAACAAAGCGACAGAAAGTGCTTGAAAACAGATTGCAATCGAGACGCGGCTAAACGATACGGTTTTCGTGTTTTTCAATTATTAAGAGAGGCCAGCCGAATGGAAAGATCAATAGACGATTGTCACTTTGTCTCGGCAGCGACCCATGCCGTTTATCTTATCAGAAAAGGATTGTTTCAGGCCATCAAAGGGTCTCGAGGGAGCCTCTTGATTATTCGACGTAAAAGTCCGATTCATTTCCGTTGCCGAGCATCGGGGGGAGGGGGGTAAGACGGAAGAAACTTGAAGAAGAAACTCGAAGAATCGCCGGGCGTTCGAGGCGAAGTCGGGCACGATGATAAGCAAAGCAAAGCGAGGCTGAAAGGGAGGAGAAACGAGACGAAGAGGAAACGCGAGGATGTCTTTACTATTCCGAGCGTAATCCGAGACTTCGACAGACACCGAACTTCCCCGCAAGTTTTGATTGCTTTCGCAATGAGCTTTGTTAAATGTTAAATAGGATGACGCGTTATTGGCTAACACGACGGTTATACCTTCCAACTACCCATTCTCCAGGTCGATATTCGTTATTCGTGTTCCATTGAGCGGTCTCTGCCTTCTCAATAAGGACAAGACCGGCTCGTGATCGAGCCACGAGAGCCGCCTGTGTCGGCAAATAATATTTCTTCGGGCTGAATGGAACCGTATTTCCATCTGCTACTGCATGCTTTTTCAATTTTTCTCACAATCGATACCTCGGAGATTTATCGCACTGCTCGTGATTACTAGCAATTTTACACTTTATCCTACTCTTCGAAGCTTTGCACAGACGTCATCTTACTGGCACGAACGATTTAAAAAGATTCTTACATTTTTAGCTGCAAAAGTATGCCTCAATTTGTTAAATTGGCTCTTGTAAAATTTATTGACCCCGCTTGTAATATTTATTATCTTCGCTAGAAATTTTACACTTCTTCAGCTCTTAAAAGGGTTGCACTACCGTCGTTTTATCAGCACAACGATCTGGCACGAACGATTTCAAAAGAGTCTTACATTTTTAGCTGCAAAAGTATACCTCAATTTGTTAAATTGGCCCTCGCTTGTAATATTTATTATCTTCGCTAGAAATTTTATACTTTCTCGACTCTTGAAAGGATTGTACTACCGTCATTTTATTAGCAATTTTACACTTTATCCTACTCTTCAAAGCTTTGCACAGACGTCATCTTACTGGCACGAACGATTTAAAAAGATTCTTACATTTTTAGCTGCAAAAATATGCCTCAATTTGTTAAATTGGCTCTTGTAAAATTTATTGGTTCTCGCTTGTAATATTTATCATCTTCGCCAGAAATTTCATACTTTTTCGACTCTTGAAAGGGTTATATTAACGTCATTTTATCAGCATAATAATCCGGTGCAAACGATTTGAAAAGATTCTTACATTATTAGCTGCAAAAACATACCCCAATTTGTTAAATTGGCTCTTGTAAAATTGATTGGCACCCACTTGTAATATTTATTATCTCCGCTAGAAATTTTACACTTTTTCGCCTCTTGAAAGGGTTGTACTACCGTCGTTTTATCAACACAACGATCTGGCACAAACGATTTGAAAGGATTCTTACATCTTTGACTGCGGAGGCAAGCCTCAATTGGTAAATTGGCTTTTACAAAATGTACTCGTTCTTTACTACAAGTATTACACTTTATTCGTCTCTTGAAAGGTTTGTTCGATTGTCATCCTATTGTCGCCGGTAGAAGTGATTCAACAATTCTCTTCTCGTGCTTCGAGATTTAAAGTCGTATCTCGATTTGTTGAATTGGATTTTACAGAACATACTCGTTTGTATGCAATATTGTTATATGCACCGTAGTTTGAACTATAAGCTTGTCATATAAAACGATTTCTTCGCGTTAACACGTTCCGTGCCAGACCGTTTTGTAAAGACTTTCCATTCAGGTCACGTGGGGCGTATACGACCCACACTTTTGCAATTAAATAAGTAAGAATAAAATAATAATAATAAAAGGCAGTCGAAAATGAAAGATCGCTACGCCGTGTAGTCCGTGAATGCCCCACGTTATAAGAAATGCAGTATACATGATATTAGAATGTCTATATTTGACTGTACGATAAATTTTTCAAAAATTCTTCGCTTTTCAACCAGAACTGCAAGCGACCTGAACGGAAAGTTCGGCGTGGGTCGTATACGCCCCACGTGGCACGAAACGTGTTAACCCCCTGCGGACGAGGATTTTTGAAAATATTTTTGCTAGGATGCTAAATTTTGTAATAATGTTTTAAGTTCTGAGTGAAAATTAAAATGTGTAGTGAGCTTACGTTATTGCAATAATTAAATTATATCTGTTGCAAATTCAAGGATTCAATATGCGGACCTGATGTCGTATATATATGACGACACTCGTCCTCAAAGGGTTAAAGAAAGTCGTTGAAAAGATTCTAAAGCGTATTCCACGTATTGTTTCCGAGAGTATCCGCGTAAATTATTGATCCTGTTTGAATATATGGCTCGTGACTGCGTCTGACGAAAGGGAGGAAGTTGATAATGAAAGTAAATGGTTGGCGGGAGCACATTTTACTGAAAAAGAGTGATTGAAAAGGTGCGCGAGGGAGGCAATTCGATCGGTTCGAGGGGCCAGTGGATTCAATCAATTTAACCGGAGAAACGGGCTACTCGGTATTATACTAGCCGTGAAAGCGTCAAGAAATCACGGATCATAATCCAACAACGTGTTCGCGTGACCCGAAACTTTTAATACTCGTGCCAAAGCGTAAAGCAAAGCAAACTTCGGCTGCCGCCGGCACGGCGTAATTCTAGCACTCATCGATTTCATAGTCAGAGGAAACGTTAGACTCCCCTTCGAGAGCTGTTCAAACGTTACGACAGTACCTTCCGGTTCTCGTTTTCTTTGACCTGACCATTTACTGAAAGCGCACTGCGAAATTCGTCGATTTTTTTCACGGGACATTACAGTCGCCGATGATACTGCGCCCAGAAAATGTCTGTGAAAATTCGAGCTCTTTTCAAGAATACTCGGCAGAAGGGTTTAAACATTCGACAGAGTATCATCCGTACAATAAACTGGACACCGTAATAGAAACCTCAGATTTTTTAAAAGACCAGAACAATAGAAAATCGGGCTGAAGAAAGAAAGATTCGTATCTTTTGTGCTCTCTTTCTTAACGCTAAACTTACCACAATGGGTCGAACGGCATTTTAGATTTTCTATTTCACTACTATCGAAGTTATAAAGTTGCCTTCGTAGAAATCGATTCGATAGATTTCTTTATTCAATCATATATTCTAATGAAAATAGCAGAAATTCTAAATAAATTATATCTTGTCACTTTTACAAGAAAATGCTCACTAGTCAATTTAATGCCCGATAATTTTAGATTAAATCTCTTTTCATGAATTTTCTCAAAATAATTTGAACAAGATAAACCTTGCATACAGCACGCGTCAGCTTTATATTGAATCGATAC
Source organism: Agapostemon virescens (assembly GCA_028453745.1). Taxonomy (NCBI): domain Eukaryota; kingdom Metazoa; phylum Arthropoda; class Insecta; order Hymenoptera; family Halictidae; genus Agapostemon; species Agapostemon virescens. Next base: position 11,116,635 of record CM052091.1, read on the forward strand.
TTAAAGAGGAAGGATTGGGGAAGATTTTAGCGTTTGAACCATGTCGATAGCGCTGATAGTTTGGTCGGGGCACGTCTTCAAAGATTGCCAAATATTGAATGAACGTATCCCCCCCTGTCGAAAGTCGTGAAAAATTGGGGAAAAATTTTTAAGTCCCCGATTCTTTTGTAAATTTTCCTACAAGCTACTAGACACGTGGGCAGAGTGTATGCCAATTTCCAGGTCGACCAAATCGGGGAAATACGAAAACCCCCAAACTGATATTTTCTGAGATGGATAGATATCGGTCGAACAACTTAGTTTCCCACATTCTTTCCTAAGTCTGGCTACAAGTGACTGCACTTGTAGGATGAGTGTATTTCAATTTCCGGGTCCATCGGAAGCGAACTGCGGCCTAATATTCTAATAAATTAGAAATCAACATATTCATCTTTCTCTGTAAAAAGATTTGCGAACGAGAATGCGAAAAGATCAGACAAAAAGCAAGTACATAAAATTACAGCGACTTCCTACGGTAAATCGCGTATCTTTTATGACGTTCGATTTAAGGGGTGCGGGAGATAACTCTTCTATTAGAAGGGCGTCAAGCAAATATTAGACAAGCGAAACAGGTCACTGACCCAAAGCTGATATCGCGAAGGATATTATTCAGTGACGCAGGCGACCAGCTATTGGATCACGAGATATTGGTTTAACACACAAAGGCGAACGTTATGGATTTTGGATAGCAGCCTTTGCCAGAGTCAAGTGACCTCGTACTGCATCCGAGAGAAATCGATGCCTCCTTTCAGAAGCAACGTTCTTCTGTTTTTTCTTACCTGATCAGATCCCGCAATAGATCGAATCCGCGAAAAACGAGATTGCAGATTTAACTTCGCACTTTGTAAGTTGCAGGAAAATGTAAGTGATTGTTAGAGATTGTTTAAAACAATATCATACATTAAAAACTTATAAATAATTATTTGACACTCATATATTTGTAATACTCCTTCAAAAAATAAATAATTCCTAACAAAATGTTATTCCTATAATATTGAAAATTTTTCGTATATTTATGGAAATTAGCTTCAATTTTCAATAAGGGTTAAAATAGTTTTGCAAGCTCAACGTCTGCGCAGTTTTATAGAAATATTAACCCTTAGCGCTCCAATGACGCCTCTGAAGCGACACTAAACATCCCCTTACTGTTATTTAAAATAATTTATACATCACTATGTTTGCATTTACGAAGTCGGTAAAAATTGGAATGTTAAACTTACGAGTAATAGTAATAAACTTTATATTCACGAAAGAAAATGAACCATCTACGATGGAACTGTTTTAGCTCAAAATTATGTTTCGATTTTGGAATTAAACTTGCATGGAGAGCAAAGGGTTAAATATTAAAGCGCGACGAGAAAATGGAAATTATTTTGATAGTATACTTATGGTAAAAGCCTCGAAAATGTAATCCGTCGGTGGTCGAGGATCGCGTCGGCCATTTTGAACGCCGCCACACTTACTCCATTATGCATACCTGTAAAAATACAGAAATTCTTTTATTTCTCGGGGCCATCGCATACGGTGTACGACGGGGCGAACATAAAATCTCGTCACCCGTTCGCGGGGACGGACCCGGCGTTATAAAATCGTAGGCACTGGCAACTGTCCGCCATTTAAACACTACGCGAATAATTAATTGCACAGCCCGTTGGCCTGGTTTCGCGGAGGTCCACGCATCGTGCTTTTACGCCGAGACGACACGTGAGCGAACTTGCAATTTATTCGCCGTTTACCGGCGTTGTAAAAACGAAAAGCTATGTTTTCGCAAAGAGAGCGCGTGCCACGAGAAAGGAAACGACCTATTACGAAGATTAAACGGACTGATCGAGAAAGGATCTTTCAAAGGATTTTAAAGGTCGCGGTGTTTTAATATTAAAATTACTATTCGCATAAAATTTACATTACAACTAATCGCAGTGCATCGGCAAGAAACGCCGTGATAGGAGAAATATGCTTTGCGACTTCATTAAAATTGTTTGACGCGAAGCACAAATTAAGATATTAAAGGAGATTCGTTTATCCGGGTTTGATGAGCAAAGGATTGCGTTGAAAAAATATAATAGAGACGAATATTGTCTCATGCGACGTTCTTTTCATGAAAAGGAACACCGACGAAGACGTCAAAGAACCGAAATCAAATTAGAACGTAGCTAAATGAATAAACCATTTTATTCGAAGAAATTTTAATGAATCAGATTTAATCAAATCATTTTAAAATCAGTGACAATATATAAAATTGATGTACTTATTTCAACATCTAATCAACGATAATTATAACATTCAAGATCTTCGTGAACTACAATACTATTAATCGAAGTAAGTCTTCCAGGTCAGACGAGCGGATACACAATGTTTGCCAAAAAGTATTCCCATAGAGGGTGCGCGAGCTGGAAAGTGGCACAAGAACCGAAAAATCGAAGGAACGATTTTTAAAACCGTCGCGCATGTGGAAGTTAGATATCGACATGGTAAATACCACCCCATACGCACCCCAAATCTTCCCGTGGCCATCGCAACTGTTTTCGTCGGTATTTAGTCCGCTTGATGAAAATTGACTTTTTTACTGTGCTTCGGAAAGGATTGCATTAAAAAAATATAATAGAGACGAATATTGTCTCATGCGACGTTCTTTTCATGAAAAGGAACACCGACGAAGACGTCAAAGAACCGAAATCAAATTAGAACGAAGCTAAACGAATAAACCGTTTAAAGAAATTTTAATACAGAATCATAGAAAATAAAGTATGCAGAATACATGAGGCAGCTTCAATTACTTTTGCGTTTCTTTTAATTTTCAAGAGAAATTGTAGACCGAAATGTGGGCGCGAAATTGTACGCGTCTAGTAGACCTCACATTTTTTTTTTTAAATATTCTATGTCGGAAACATCCCGTAGACGCGAGTGTAATTTCCGAGGGTAGTATGGCACCGCAGGACGCCATTCCCGACACGAATTTCCATAAAATTGTGGTCGCGCTCGTCTTGATCAAGAACACGTAAATTCGCGGCTATGAAACGAATTTTGTTGAATTCGCCGGATTACGACTACTAAAAAATGTATACGCGCGACGGCAGGGATCGCTGGAAAGTCCCTTAAAAATTTAAAGTTGTTACCGTAAACGTCGAAGTGAAAGGTAAATGTTTTATCGGGCAAGCCCGCTCTTTTCGAGCCGGAAAAGACGAATGAAACTGCCCGTCGCGTAAAGTCAACGTTGTCGGCAAAACACACCGCGAAATCATTAATCACGAACATCGCCTTTCGGAATAAAACACTGTGAAATATCAAATAAATCCTTGAGATAAACTAACGATTAGACTGTGGGTTTTACGGATTCGTAATAAAAACAGTCTGGTCACGATCTATAAAGACAGAACAATTAAATGATGATGTATAATTTTGTACTTGCCAAAATGATTAAAGAAGGAAATTACATATTTAAATCTAATCTTTGATTTTAAGTCTCATCTTTATCGTGGACGCAATTATTAAAATTGTGAAAACCAATATTGTTGCCCGGCTTATGTTCTTCATGCAGCAAATGACGCGCCATCTTGTTTATTTAATAATTATGTTTGTACAAATTAATAACTATTTACGATAAAAGTACAATTTGGATAAATCTGATCAATTTGCTGTCCAGTCCGCTCGACATGTCTGTCGGTACAATAATTCTATGACAACCCCTATCTTCTAGTATTTTCTTAACCTCTTAGGCACGATGCGTCATTATAGTAGCTCGAGCACACTCAATTGCATTATTAATTATTAAAGTAAATTATTAGTGTTAAAGTATATGCATCATATCTTTAAGAAAAATTATAATTTAGTTATAACTTAATTCCCGTGCAAAATTCAGGTCGTGCCTAAGAGGTTAAGGGTTATTCACCATGAAGTAATTTTTCATTAAGGTGGCTCCATATGGACAACCGCCGTAACAATATTTACACTCATCAACCATTCTGTACACGAAGACATCGATACTTGATATTTCTCTGTTCGCCAAGAACGAATAAAATAGGAATTTATAATTATTTATCAACTTTGCAAAAGTCTGCAAAATCGATATAAATGTGTGTCCATAGACAGGTGAAAACGTGGAGTTAATTAATTTTTATTTCGGCTGTGTCGATTAAAATTTACGTCGAAGACGCGACGCAGCTTCGAAACGCGACTTTAAGCGAATAAAGGGGATGATCTCTGTTGGTCTGCTTACCCGGTATTCGCAATAAAAGTCAGATTACGTGTAATTACGTTTCGCGATCGGTAGTCTACCAATTGAAGAATGCCCCGAAGTCAATAGAAATACCATTTCCGCAGTTCTCCCATTTATGGAACTTGAAACTTCCAGTCGCGGAAATCGAAGCTCTCGTCTCGCGGAGCTAGACTATTCATCGCATTTCCGCGTGCAAGTGGCCCGGAAATGCGCGTTCGTCATTTTTCCATGTCGACGCAGGCGTCGATCGTTTAACACCGCCTTCCGAGGAAGAATACTCTCGATTCGACGTCGCGACGACAATTCCGTCGGCAACCGGCAATATGTCGTAAAATAGAACTATAATGGTCGATGGAGAAAAAACGAGGGGTGGGGAAAGGGGGACGCGAATCTCGCGGCAGGGGATGATTGGTCGGCAAACATACGGCGTAAAGTGTGAAATTTCAGCGATCTGTGGGACCATAAATCTTACAGCTAAATTAACTTTATTTCTGGTGGGATTAAATGCTTTTTCTCCAACAGTTATTTATTTGCGACATAGTTTCCCTGCTTCTATGATTATTCCAAGTAACCAACAGAAGCAACAACCTGAAAAATATCAAAGAACCGAAGAAACGGAATAACAAAATTCTGCTTAAATGGGCGGAATACAAGCAACGTTAAAAATTGTTCTAAACGTAATAAACGAAAGGGTTCTTAATAAATATTAATATTCGCTTCAACTCAGAAAAGTACTCTGTAGCTAAAAATTGAGGAGACGCGACACAGACAAATTTCTTCCTTCCACTAACAGTATAAATAAATACGGCAACGTAGCGATGAAAATCTGTTGGCATAAATCGGTATTAACGCGAGCGAAAGCAACTTTAAACCGAGATCGACCGGCGGAATCGTTCTGGCACGGTCCGGAATCGCGTAAGCATTGCAGCGCACGAACAGTCGATTTCTTTTCGAAGCATCGTGAGACATCGGTCCCAGCGGGTTGGTTGCGGGAGTCGCTGGCCATACAAAGTTTGCCAAAGAGTATCCCCATAGGGGGTGCGCGAGCTGGAAAGCGGCACAGGAACCAAAAAATCGAAGGAACGGTTTTAAAAACCGTCGCGCATGTGGAAGTTACATTACATCACGGTAAATACCATCTCTTACCCACCCCAAATCTTCCCGTGGCCATCGTGACTGTTTTCGTCGATATTTAAACCGCTTGATGAAAATTGACTCTAGTACTGTGCTTCGAGGCAGCTAAAAATAGTGTTCCACTTTGTGAAGTATTTTCGAGGTCCGATAGACTGAAATATATAAAATTGTTGTACTTATTTGAACATATAATCAACGATAATTATAACGACCAAGTTCAATTATAACATTCAAGATCTTCGTGAACTACAATACTATTAAA
>CM052091.1:11133585-11152676 GCA_028453745.1 Agapostemon virescens
GGTATCTGGAGCGAAGCTAGCCGTAGAACAGTAATAGAACAACAGAAGAAAGCAGTGCGAATTATGCGATCTCTATGAAAGATCGTATTTTCTTCAGACACAACAGGTGTCCAAATACTCCTAGTCCCCCGGCGGTAATGAAATTAAACGAGGCAAAGAGAACGCACGCGCGAGTTCTCTAGCTTTTGTTTCGAGAAAAATGGCGCGACAGAGGTTCTCACACATGCGATTGCTTATGGGTACAATGGCGGAATAAATTACTGAAATTAAACGAACACCTCGTTAACGTCCGTTTTAATCCAATTACAGATGGCTACAACTGCATTTCGTAATTGCGCGGAGCTCGAATCGGATATCGCACAAGAGAAACAAACAAGAGGAAGAATAATAACGACTGATTTTCTATGTAGCGACAGATTTAACGATGCTGCGATTCCGGAATGAATTTACAATTTGTCAATAAACTTCTGAAGGTACGTTCAATAAAACTTGCAAACAAGGTGCTTCCATTCGATCCCCGGAGACGTACGACAAATATAATTGCATTAAAACTACTTAAAACGGAAATGATTTTTACCAATTACGTCGGTACGCTTGTAATAGATTCAAGCTGTAAAAACGACTTCAAACGAAAGTTTTGAAGTAGACTCCAGTATCCAACGAAATCAACTATCCTTTCCTTTTATTATTGTCGACTAAAATTCCGTTTGAAAGAGTATCGTGTCTTTCTTCTAAAACCAGATGAAACTTTTCAAGTATTTCGTGTATGACAATACTCAAAACTCTGATCGCGAAGGTAATAAAGAAATCTCCCTGAATTTGAACAGCTCGAAGTTTCGCCCTAAAATCTCTTCACTGGAATCAATCTCGGGACAATCTTCGCGGACAAGATACACAAAGAGGATCCACGAGACAGTAATAATCAAAATCGCAGTTGCAATACGTTGCCAAATGTGATTAACTGTGTAATTTACAGTGGCTCACGGGACACTCTTTAAATCTAAATTTTCCAACATTGAACCAAAGGCCTTGACTATTCTGGAGCAACTAGCAGCATTGATTTACTAAATGGTATGCTGAAATAATTTTTAAATAATTCTAATTGGTAGAAATTACGTGGGAAAGTAGAAAGGACATTTTTTTTTAAATTTTTATTTCAACTCGTAATGAAACTTTAAAATATTAACCTCTTAGGCACTATGCACCACTATAGTAGCTTTCGCGGATGTCATCTCATATTACGATGCGTCACTATAGTAGCTTCAGCACACTCAATTGTAATATTAATTATTGAAGTAAATTATTACAGTTAAAATATTTAAGAAAAATTATAAAAATCCATTAAAAAACTATTAACGTTAAAATATATGCATCATATCTTTAAGATAAATTATAAAACTTCATACAAACATTATTAAAGTTAAAATATATACATTATATCTTTAAAAAAAATTATAATTCAGTTATCAAAAACTTTATTAAAATGTACTCTGTCGTTCAGGGAAATAGTTCCGCGCAATATTCAGTCCTGCCTAAGAGGTTATGCACAAACTGACATGTAGCTCGTGTGTATGGTGATCGATTTCAATGAATTTTTCTGTATGCCTATAACTATGAAAGATCTACCAGATGAGTCTTTAAAATTTTTAGTACGTGTCTCAAATAAAAAATATTTAAAAAGTGCCTCTTTTATTGGTTATGTAATTCATACCAATTCCAATATTTACAAAATTCATTTTGCCTATCATTTATTAAGTCAATGCAACTAATTGCTCAAGAAAAGTCAAGACGTTTGGTCCAACCTTAAAAACGTTATTTAAGTTTGAAGAGTGTCCGAATACTTTTGTGAGCCACTGTACATGTTCCCGAAGCAAAGTCATTTTTGGGCCAACGCTATTTTGGAGTACACTTGAGGTTAATTTAGAAAATATGAAATTGACTTTCAAGGAAATGAATACGCAAGTCCTGCAGGTAAGCTTCCAAGCGACAGTATACGATATACTCGAAATAATTTCACGGTTAAAAATATATCGCTCATGTTGGTTCCTGGAGATCCCTAATCGTCCGAAAGCTGTCATATCGATATCTAGAGCAGACAGACCCGAGGTGTAGCTGAAAGTTGTAATATCGAAATCCTCGGGGCTAGCGTAACTGAAATGTCTTGCAGTATTTTTGGGGATTATCCGGCGAATCGACTTCGACGTCACTGAACTGCCACTAGATTTCATCAGGATGGATGTAAAGTTTCAACCGGATAGGAAAAGCGTCCGGATGTTTGCTAGTTTATCAAACTTCTCCGCGGGATATACGTACGGACAGTTTTTTCCTCTTTCGCCGAAATACGCTCGTTTCTTATTTAACCTAAGTCTCTGTCGGACAAGACCGTATCTCTCTCTTCGCCCGTGGCACACAGTTCAAGAAAAGCTACTTATCGATTTAACGAAGCTTATGCTGTGGAAATAATAAATCTACCAAATAGAAAGTAAAATCAAGCTAAGCGACACGAAAACGTATCTTTCCTTTCGGCATTTTTAATACTTCGAAGAGAACTCAAAATTGACTGTAACCTTCGAGATTTCGAAAATGAGATCACGAGTTGGTGCACGTATTCCTTGATGTTCAAATAATTATACACAGTTTCAATAAATCTATTTCGAAGGATATTTAACATTGCGCACGATGTTCCTTTAACACTTTAACTGCCCAACCAACAGCCTCAAAAATTCCGCAAAATCAAAGTAATTTATTTAATGCAGCAACAATTGAAAACTTAAACTGTCTGACACATAGTTATCCTTTAACCGTCATGTAGTCTCTAGATACGAGCTAAATTGAGTTGGAACGAATATATTAGCGTTCAAATTTATTTTTAAACATGGACAAATGCAGTCAAAGTGTTAAAATCGTAAGTTAATCTAGAATTCACGACTTCCTGAATGAAATTATGTACTGGAACAAAACTATTTTCTATTTATTACAAGTTAGATTTATATATACATGGAATATACTGTCTGATGTAATGCAAGAAAATTACAGACGCATTGGCAGACAATGATAATAAAAGGAAGTGAGAAAATTGGAGGAGCTTTAGTAAATAATAATCTTCAAAGGAAAAACAAAAATTGAAAAACGAAAAATAGTTACTTTAGCATTCGTGAGATTCTTAAGGTTCTATTATTATGAAGTAGACATTAAATTTGAGTGTTTAAAGAAATACTCAAATATTTTTAAGTAATTTTAACCCTTAGCACTCGAGTGGCGACTCTGAGGTGCCACGAAAAATTGCTACGCCATTCTTTAAAACAATTTTAACATTGCTATCTATGTATATAACAAATTGGTAAAAATTTAACGGTTGTAAGGACGAGTAACGGTAAAGAAGGTAACGCTAAGAGGTTAAAACAGCTTCGAATGCAAAGGGTTAATAATATTCGATCACTTTTAATAATTTTTAATAATACTTTGAAGTATTTGAGAAATATGTAAAATTTGAGACGTTCATTTCTGAAATAAGTTCGTAAAAAAATCAGAAAATGTCAACCTCGAGGAATTTCTTTCGGAGAACCGTGTAAAGTCGCGGCAGGTGCTAAGGACTCTTTTATCAAAACGATTACCTCGGGACAGCGAGTGGCAAGAATCATTTTCACCCTCTGCTAATAATCTCGCGACTGTAAAAATATTGTAGCTCGAGGGCGGTTCTGGCTGGCTTCGAGGAAGATGATTAATTTCGTTGACACTGAGGATCGATAATGGAACGGCAATCTTTGTCGAAGGACTTCAGGTGTAATGGACTACTCGCGGACGATAAAGAAACGCTCGGCTCGGTCGACTCTCGTTTCTCCAGGTGCGAAAAGAACAAAAAAAAAGGAAATCGCTCGATAACCCCTCGGCGCGGGGATGGATCCGCCGCGAAATAGAATTAAACGGCGCCTGTGGCTGCGAACGATGAGTCGTGACCGGATTATTGAAACAGGATCGCGGGAATCCTCCCGAAGAAGCTCCAGGATATTCTCCGGAGACTTAACGAATTCACCCCCGTAGCCAGGTTGGATCGGTTCATCGATGGGTAAACGTGCCACCATCATTTCCGGAATGTCTGATTCTCTTGACAACAATAACAGTAAAAAAGCAGTTTATCCCATCGCGAAAGAATGAAACATAGAGGTACGTCGAAGATGTTATTAAGGTATCGAACGTTTAAGCTTTTCTGAACATGGATCGAATTGTACGCGTCTTTTAGAGCTTTCCTTTGTACTAAATTGCATTAGAATCTCGAATATGCGATTCGTTAACTAGTTAACTGTGGCAACAATGGCTATTTCAAATTATTTATACTTTTTATTTGTTCGTTTTATTTCGTCTTGACCAGCAAATATTCTAGACATATTAAAATTTACAAATACAATTTAATACAATGGTAACTAAATTTATACCGGTATAGTCGTCATCATACAAAATATTGCCAATTCTCCATGACGAGTATACTCGTCAAACACAGCTAACTGGTTAAACTAACAATCAAAATGAACGCATTTGTTTAACACAGATCTTTTTCAAACTTTGCTTCACGATTTTGAAAGCATATATTGTCGTACATGATGTTGGATATTTCTAACATTATGAAAACACGTGCACAAATTTGGAATTCAATTTGGACCTCTTTTCGACTTATTGAAAATATTAATAGGGGACATGCACTTTCATATCACACAGTTTGATGTTATTCCCCTTCCTCTGTATAGAGTAATTATTTTTAAAGAATTCTTTCAATCATTTGATAAAAATAAAAATTATTTAGTCTGTTGTGTTGAAAAAATAACTGAAAATAACTGAAAAAGGGATTGGCGAAGAAAGTTCCAGGTCCTTGTTATCTGCAAATAGCAACGGCAATAACAGGACGCGTTCGGAAAAACGATGGAAAAATTTGGAATTCAATTTGGACCTCTTTTCGACATACTAAAATTATTAATAGAGGAGATGCATTTTCGTATCACACAGTTTGATGTTATTCCCCTTCCTCTGTATAGAGTAACTAATTTTAAGGGATTCTTTCAATCATTTGATAAAAATAAAAATTATTTAGTTTGTTGTCTTGAATAAATAACTGAAAACAACTGAAAAAGGGATTGGCGAAGTTCCAGGTCCTTGTTATTTGCAAACTACTACGGGATGGTTTTAATAATAGCAACGGCAATAACAGGACGCGTTCGGAGAAACGATGGAAGGAAATACGATAAGAGAAGAAGTAAAACTACGGTGGTATCCTTCGGTTGAAAAATGTTCGTTCGACACTCCGGGGCACAGAGATCTCTGGGAAGCCGACGTATAACAGATTCTATTTAATTTGAAATTTTAGATGTGTCACTTCGGCATTCTGTCACGCACAAATTTGAATTTGATTGGACGCGGAATTCAAATCACGGATATTCGATCTCGTACGGTGAGCATTCAATATTCGACTGCTAGCTCCTGACGAATAACCTCGTGTTTTCGAGGTATCCTGCCATTGACCCATTCGGGTTTCGATATTTCACTTCGGATATCCGAATTGTCCACACGTGGGGCTCTTTCGGAATGAAATCTCTCTCGACTCTTTTCGATTTTCCTAGTTTGATGTTAAGCTTCTCATATTTGGCCAGGGATTGTCACGATTTCGATGATTAACGGCGACGTATGAACTTTCGGCCTCTACATTGTTTCCCCGTTTCGGGGTTAGAAACTCCTGCTAGCTGCGATTCGTGTTTAACATTAATAAATTACGATTGTTCATAGACCCTGTACGTGTGCTGCTTGTAAATGTGGAGTCGATAATTCAACTACAGTTTACAGAAAATTAGAAACAAATGGTATAATCGTACACCCTGTTTGCAGCAAGTAGAACAAACTAGCAATGGTCAGACATGCATTTTCTACGTTTGGCTCGCCAATGAATGTACTTGTAAACTAATCAAATATATTACATTATGCATGTATAAGAGAACTGATGCTTCATTTTATAATTCTTGTCATTTATTTATAACTAGAGATTTATTTAACAAATTAATTTAAATAAAAAAATAAGCTTTCTTACTGTATTTGCAGAACCCGTTTATTAACCTTGCAAATGCGCCCTTAAAAATACAAAACCTTACGAGCCAACAAATAAATTTATTACAAGCTTTGCATATTATTTCGCTTCATTCTAGCGTCAATGTTTATTTGCCCAATAAATTTGACTTTAATCGCATTTACAGGTTTATTGTCATTAATCCGCGAATCTCCGACAAAACTCGGCACGAGTACGATCTTTTTTTATGATAAATTAACAACGGCTGACATTCTGCAATTGAAAACGCCTTACTTTAAGAAACGATTTCGCAGAAAAGTGTCGGGAGTTTATCAGTCAAACGCGACAGGTCGCAAACGCGCGGCTGCAACGCGTATCTCGCAGCAACAAATTAAAAATCTACCGATCATTTACCACTCTGACACCGTGCGTGCCACATGGACACGTCGAATGAGAGATCGAACAAGGAATATGGAAAAAAGTTCTCGTAACGGAACGCGGCGTTCTCGGTGAGGCCATTCCGTTTATAAATTGATTCATTACCGTATCTCATGAACACTCAAAACACAGGATAATAAAGGGCAACACAGGCAACGATGGGAAGCCGTACGAGGCGTTCTGATATGATTGATGACGGATTTCGTCCGGGAATCAGCAGGTGCCCCGCGTGAGAGCTTGCTGAGTAATTCATCGCGTGTACTTTTACCTACGGCAGCAGGCTGTGCTTTCGAGAACAGGACAAAGATGGCAATAATTAATTGCCCCGAGGATCGATCTCCTTTTTCCCCCGTGGACGGGTCTCTCCATAGACAGTGTTGAAACGCTGCTGTTAGAGCGTTACTGCCAGGAACCGGGGGACAAAAGAAAGTTCCTTGAAACATTCTTCAAAAAGCTGCATCGATAACGCGGACGTTCCTTTTTTCCGTCCATAGGAAGCAATATTCTTTCAGTCCTCGCAGAGGACTGTACGGGAGAATCGGTACGTTCGCGCGTTGTGAGAATGTTTGGACGGAACGTATTTTAAACAATTTACGACACAGAACTCAAGTCTGCGGACACCGCATAGAGACCAGGTCAGGTTGTAAATTTGTTGAAGAACGGGGCACGCTGACGACCAACGTCGAGTGACCTTAGTTTCTACTCTAGGTATTAAGCAGAACAACCTTTGCCACGCATCTTTGCAGTCCCATAGTTTTTTGTCACAGTTTATACGTTTCTGCTCCTTCACCATTCTCGCCAGTTCCGAGCACCACCCACCACTTACCCAAATTTTCTCCTCAAAGCTACTTTCCTTTTTACGAAAAATGTTACAGAAGAGAAAAGACCAGTTACACCTTTCGTACTGCTACATCTACATCGATGTGTTAGAATATTAAAAATTTATAACTAAAATTCTATAATTTATGAATGCGTTAGAAATTATTACCATTTTGACTGCGAAACTGACAACCACAAAAATTTAATAGAATCGAAGCGAGTTATTTAACAAAATAAAATATATGACATTAAGTAGTCCTCCAAGCTTCGAGCATATTCTGCATCGTCAATTCTGATACAATTAATATATCAACGTTGAAAACTCATTTAAAGACCAGACTAATAATTCAATATCAAATATCAATGTCGTGTAACTTTCAGGTTACATTTTAATTTATCGACATTTTACCAAATAATTATAGCCTTTTTCATGAGATGGCGCATAAATCTTAATTCTACAACGTTGCCAAGACAACCAATATTAATATTTATGACCGTTGCTAGGCTCATCAACCTGAAATAACAAAATCAATGTTGTGCAAACTGTCTGCCATAATAGCCCACTGTAACCTCAAAGTTACAAAACTGTACCATAAAAAAGCAGTAACAAATTGAAAATTGAAATGCAAACAAATAGGTTGTTATTGATATACGAACCCAGAGCTATTATGTGCACTATTTTCAGTTTGTTACTGCTTTTTTATGGTACAGTTTTGTAACTTTGAGGTTACAGTGGGCTATTATGGCAGATTTCGGTACATTTAGGATAAAGCTTGTGCTTTCTCCTGTTTTCAGATTTATACATCGTATACCCAAAATATGAATACAAAATCACATAGAAATAACAGAGGAATTAGAATTAGACGCATTAGCGATAATATGTATGCACTGCAATGTGATCCAACAAAGTGATTTCAAAAATAAAATATCAAGTGCAAATTGTTTTATGGAATTTCACGTTTAAGCTTTTATGCACAGAAGTGCAAACTTTATAGGCCGTCGTTACCTGTAAGTCACATAGTGAATATATTGCAATAAAATTGTTTAAACGGAAAAGTTTTTTTTCATTTGCATATATAGGTTTATAATTTTTTTTTATTAAAAACAAAAATTCAGCCCATAGACGGTTAACTTGAAAGCGATTAATAACATTCGTGTTGAAAATGTTATGCCTGAAATTTCCATCGCGAGTCTGATTAAGCGTTGCGCAGCAAGGGGATTGATAAGGAGAAAATATTCGATGAAGAAAGTATGAAGAAATGAAATTGTTGTTCGGTCCCGTGCGTTTGTCAGGTCCGTTACCAACGAACACGCAAATGTGTCAAGACGATCTGTCAGCGTTGATTGACACGATTTCCTATTTCAAGGAAACAACGCCGAAGAGTGTTGAAAATAGCATAGATTCGAAGGGAATGATCGATAAGCAAAGGGAGAACGAGAAGGGGAGGAAAGACGGAGGCAAGGTAAATCCAGCCACCCGCATAATCAAGTTATCACGGAAAGGTATCGCACATTAATCACAACTATCAATGACAGCGCCGCACCTACAACGAGGTCCTTTAATTCCTGGCTACCGTGTGCCTCGACGTCTCTCAACATCTTCTCTGCTACGTTTCAGTTCCGTTGCGTACAATGAACCACCGTCAATCCCCTATCTTCGCGATTAATGACTGGACCACTGAACTTCTGTCTTCCTCGCCTCTTCTTGTCTCTTCGAGTAGACACGACGATTCGGCGTGCTAATGTTTGCGTCCTGTCACGCTCCAACACTCCATTGTCCATTTCGAGATCTCGAGAACTAATAATCTTGCCGTTCACGCTTCTGGCAAACTTTGGGGGAACGAATGAAATTACCGAACTTAATGTAATTACTTTTTAAACACTCGAGAAATTCGTTGTTCAACGCCATTAAAATCTATTAACCAGTTAACTGTGGCTAAAATCTTCTAGTTCTAGCCAGAGCATACGGAGATGTATGAATCCACCTCAAATTATTTATACTTTTTATTTATTCGTTTTACTTCGTATTAACCTCCAAATATTCTAGAGATTTTTAAATCTACGAGTACATTTTAGTTCTCGCTAAAATTACAATTTAAATAGCTAATAGTAACTAAATTTTTCGCGTGACGACTATACTTGTCAAGGCACAAAATAATACCGATTCTCCATGACGAGTATAATCGTCAAACAGAGCTAACTAGTTAAATACGAACGTGGTGTCGTTTAGGATTAGGTAGAGGTGTAAACGCATTTGTCTAGTTCCCTGTTATTCGATAAGCAATTTATTTACACTGAAGCTGCCATAGTGAGACAAATGAGCATTTTCAGACTTTTTATAATTATTGAAATTATAAAATTGCCTTGAATCATATATAGTAATGAAAATCGTGCGAATAAGTAAAATTACTTTTGTAAGACAATATAAATTGCTAATTTTAATCCTCGATAGGTTAAATGTTACTAAAAGATTTTTCAACTTATGAGAAGACCCTGGATTTTATATATTTATGACAAAATTGAGTAGATGAAATTTAAAGTGCCGAGAATTTTAAATATTATGAATCTATTAAAATTATTAAGGAAATGAAGAAGTTTATTGTTACCATCCGCTTCTCGACATATTCGGACGTCTATTTTCAATGTTCTCCAAGCTTTCCAATTGCAACACGGTTTCAAAACTGGATGCATGATTTTTTTCACAGTTTTACGGACAAAAGCGAGGAACACGTTTGACCGTGTCGTTATTACAATATAACGTAGAACATTCTAAATTTTGCTGTACATCTTCCATTGAAAAGTGAATAGATCGATAAAAAAAAATCCTGCGTCGAGTGTATTGAGAGTTCGTTATAAAAGGGAAACTTCAATCTTCAAATCTATGGTAGATTCGTTCATGGAAAAAATTTTTTTAATATTGCTACGGATATTTGAAGTTGCAATATATTTCTTTTTTCCAATAAATGTGTCCTGGATTTTTCAACTGCAGCACAATGCAGCATTTGTCTAGGACAAAATAAACGGCAGACTGCGAGACTACACGATTCGAGCTTTAAAATGAATGCAAATTTTATTGCTGTACCATTTGTTTGAAAGAGATTATTGCTTTTTAAATGTTCGCAGTATTTATAGAAGAGGAAATTTAATACATTTGGGTCCATTGCATGTTCGCTAGCATTAACCCCTTAGACTTATTTTACAATAATAGTAATTAGACTTTCTTTGTCCTCCGCAGAACGACAAGAAGGATAGAGTAAAATAATAATAGAATATTATTATTAGAATATTATTAAAAAGAAAATAGAATAAAATGTTATTTCCGTTTAAAGAAAATTAAAAAAATAAACGTTTAGAAGATGCAGTTCCAAATTTTTATCACAAGTCTGACTCGTTGTTGTAGTGCAAGGTATTAAAAAGTGTTTTGTCATTCGCAGGATGCAACGCAATGAAGATAAAGGTTTATAAAGGAGAATCAATGGTAAATCAACAATCGAGGAATAACATGTAGGAATATTTTGCACATTCGATCCCCTGTTAGGCGTGTCGGCGACATCTTTTTGAAATGGTGTAGGGTAAAAGGACTATGGACTACCTTTAGGCGATGGATCCAACCGAGATGAGGCGAATCCAGGAAATCGGTCCCGATGGAATTATCGTCGAAGAAATCACCGTCGCGTCCCCGATGGGCAAATTTCAACGGTATCACCGAGCCGATAATAGCCGGACTGTAATTTAGTGACTCCGATCCGAGACCGATAATAATTCCGGCGAAATTAAGTTAACTTTGTTCATTATAGTTCTGAACTCCCGGAATAGTTCGCACCGCAGAAAGTTGGCTGTATAATACCCCCGATATTGAAAAATTTTGCCGGGTTATATAAGTGGATCGCCTGACACTTTCTGAAAAACACGGCTTTTACGATTATTAATCTCGCCGCGACTCTGCCAATTTTTATCCTCGAAATTCCCGAATTTCCCAGTTCGAACAGGTAGCGTAAAATGTCCGCACCGGTCCCGACGCAAGTTTCACAGATGAATGGAAAAAACATTCGAACACCAGCAACCTGCGGTGAAGTATAAAATTTTTATCTGCTAAATTCGATCATTCGACGATTCAAAGGATTACTTCTTCTCTCGTATTATTCTTCTCTCGTAACACTGCTTCTGCAAAACCTGCAATCGGATTTTCTTTAAAAATCAGAAGTAATTTATTTAATAAAATTACGCTTGAAAAGATGAATTCTTGCATTCCGCGGGCCTCAACAGGCTGTCGCGCAGTAAATATAGTAGTATAAAAATCATGTATAAAAGAAAGAGCATTGCGAATGCATGATCCAAATTCATAGACTTAAATATGTCCACAGGTGACATCCGATAAGAAGCAACCTTGCAATTAAAGATTTTAAGACTCGATCAGTAATCGACTAGTTCATTGGCTAATTCCCCATCTTGTTTTACTTTTTAGCACTCGAAGAAACATTGAGAATCTCAAGAGACAAATATTTTTTCGATCGACTTTACTTAACCTCTTAAGCACGATGCGCCACTATAGTGGCTTGTAATCAATTCTATTTGATATATAGAATGATATGAATATCTTTTAGAAAAATTACAATTTAGTTATGAAAAACCTCATTCCATAATTATTAAAGTTAAAGTGTGTGCATCATATCTTTAAGAAGAATTATAATGTACAGAGAAACTGCCCCGCACAAAATTCAACCGTGCCTAAGAGGTTAATCGCAAACCATGATGCCACCCTGTATATAAAAATTGACGAAGTCGCGAACGATCGAACGAGAAGGCAGAGTCCACCAAACAAAGAAACATCGCCTAATTTGGTGGACACGAAACTTTTAAAAAATCGTCGGTCTATTAATCATTATAGATGCACATACGAATTCGACGACAATAAAATTCGTCCGTACGGGACACACGTCTCTCGGCAAATAAAAGGAGCGTCCCCGTCGAGAAAAATTAAAAAGAAATATGGACTAAAAATCCGATATCGACGATTCGGCCGATGAAAGATCGCCGGGTCTCGGATCGCGACAATAAAATCGGATTCGCCGGCAATAAAACGCAATATAACAAACGTAGAATACAATACGATTTCAAGAAGAGTGTGATACGAATTCGAGGCTGCCGGGCGCCTATACCTGGGATTCCAATCACGATCGTAACTCGAGCTATTCATACAATCTGCAGATATTCCATTCAATTGCGCGATTCCGTCGGCGATCGAATAAAAGGGGGACGCCGAAAGGGAATCGGTAACGAAGGAATTACCGCGGGTTCAAAAAAGGTCGCCCGTTTTCCGATCGTTTCCTGCTGGAACGACGGAGCGGTGCAGGGGACGGGGCCGAAGGATCGAAGGAACCGTCGTCCTGGGAAGCAAATTCCTGGATCGAACGGCGGAGAAGATCGGAACGGGCACACGGCAATTTCGTGTATCGTCCATGGTCAATTAGATCGGAATAAGGGAGGAACGAGTAGTCGGTGTTTCGGTCGAGCAGATCGTCGCCGGGGCCGACGGCGTGGAAATCATTGGCCACGGTGTACGGAATCAACAGGAGGACATTTCGCTGCACTACCGTTGTGCCCTCTGCCCAACCACGCAACCCCCGAAAGCACAACAATAGAGTATCTAATGGCCAATCGAAACTTGCCGATCCACTAACGAGATCCTCGGAATTCTCGACGACTTCCGAGTTCGATTCCTGATTTCCCGACGGCGATCGGCGCGCACCGGCCTACATCGACTTTACAAAATTCAGTTAGCAACCGTGCGCTCTAACGTCCGGGTGCTCGCGAGAATTTCATTCGAACGTCCCCCGTCTGCGATGCCGGGGTCTATTTTGACTCGGAGTATCAAAATATGAGGTCGTTTTATTCCAACAGTTTCTAGCGATTTAATTAAACGAACGTCTTGTTGTCTTAGGATCAACGGAAAAGATAATGTGTCTGCAGGAAGCAACGAGCGAAATGTCTTTAGGGAAATTGACGAATAGAGGATAAATGGATAATTTTAATACTAAACGTACCGAAGTGGGTCAAACGACTCTTACAATTTCAGTAATTTTAAAATAACAAATCTAAAAAAATTGCCATCGTAAGAATCGATGCAATCTTTATTCGTTCCTATATTATGATAAAAATCAAAGAAAATCTAAATATATTCAATCTTGTAATTTTTATAAAATAATATACAGTAGACAATTTTAATGGACGGTAAATTTAGTGTTAAATCCTTAAACCCGCTGTCCAAGGGATTTTGTCAATGGATTCGTTGACAAAATCTTGACACCGAACCTACCACCACTAGTTTCAGATTTTTAATTTTACCCCCTGCTCGTTTGTACCGCTGTTGCCGAAACACTGCATTTTTTCGCTGCAATTCCCCGACGGCTGCTTTAAATAATCCGTGATTCGAATAATCATCGAATGATCCGAAAAGCCTGCAAACCCGAGAAGAGAAGAAGGAAGTAGGTCCCGTAAAATAAAACAGTACTAAAAAAGTGACCGTTTCACGGTCGAAGGAAAGGAGAGGGAAACAAGTTTCGTTTCGGAGTAGAACTGTGCTAACAAAGGAACCATTTTATTACCCGAAAGTTCCTCTATCCTATTTGTCCGCCTAACTCCGAAGACACGAACGATCGCAGCATCTTCTCGCAAACTTCGCCTCGCTGTACAGGGTGAACTGCAAACTTCAAAGAAATTTGAAACGTGAGATTCTAAACAACATTTTCCTTTGCGAATACTCGAATCGACGCTTCGTTTCCGCGTTATTAGCGTAAAACACGGGCCAATTATTGCGCAGCGAAGGCTGGCGTATACTGCGGAACGCCACGCCCATTCAGACTCGACCACGCCCCGATTGGTCCGCGGTTTTTCGCCGATAACTCGAGAACGAAGTGTCCAATCGCGAATTGGCAAAGGGAAATAGTATTCAAAATCACCCGAGCAATCTCTCGTTCATTTCTTTGTACTTCGCTGAACACCCTGTAGCTCGTCGACGGCTTTTCGGACCGCGCTCTGATAAACTGTCAAGACACACGTTCGGCGAGAAGATATTAAATCCGCAACTGTGTATGCCGGCGTAAATTCCGTCGCACGCCAATATTAATTATTTCTACGATCGTGCCGGGATCGTTAGTTGACCGTTAAGCGAGCCACAGATTGTTCTGGGTAATAGCCGACGTCCATTATTACCAGCCACGTAGCTGGTCCGGTCATAAAGCTCCGATTAGGCAACCGCAAACTCAGACAATGACGTTGCGGTATTTCTCGCGCAACGATGACGTCACTCCAAGTCCCACCCCTGTCGACGACGATGATTTTTCAGAAATAAGATCGCGCAAAACGGTTGCCCGACGATCTCAGTTCGGGATAGAGTACCAACTGAATTGCTATCGGGATTCTTCAACGAAATCACGTTTCTACGGTTCTGGATGTGAAAGGGTTAGATCTGGACAAACAATTCCATCACCCATGGTGAATGTCACAGCAGACAGACATTTCAGAGACGCCGGTAGGTCTAGCTGTAGATAATTCGTAACTTTCCATTATGAACGATCGTAAGCAATAGTTCGTCGAGCATTTGCCAAAATATCGCTACTCCCCCCTTTCCGAATTCCTACCGAAGCGATTTATTCGCAGCTCCCAATAACACCGGTCCAAGTCGAAATCTGATGGCGCTGGCCGCGTCATAGTTTGTCAACCGACTATAAGTAATATTAAACTATCCGTCGACAAACCGCAAAATTGTCCCAAAATGCAAGTTCCGACACAGAAATCCCTCCCCAAGCGATTCAGCTTGCACGATGCATTTGCAACCGAGAAACTTTCGGCCACGACGCCCGGGGAGGTACGGTTCGGCAAGTTTGAACGTCTGATCGACGTCGAATTCCTCGAGCGTGTCGTGGCCAGGAAAGTCGTTGACGTTCCGGTGATCCTGTCGAGACGTCCGACGGTCGGATAACGAGGATTCCGTGAGCTGCCGGGGCAAGGTCGTTCACAAAAGCGACCATTCTCGATATGGCGCTCTTAAGCTCGGCTCAGACATTGCCGACAAGTAACGACGCGATCAACACATGCATATTTCTCCTGCCGTCGTTATAATCTTCGTTTTTACATCGACTGATAAACTATACAGGGTGTCCCGTAACTGCTGGTACAACCGAGGAGGAGGAGGTGATTCTACGTGAAAAATCGAGTCGGAAATATAGTATACAATTTTTTGATACAAGGCTTTGTTTTCGAGAAAAATTAGTTTGAAAGTTTGTCGCCCTATTCCTTGGAGAAAATGGGCTAAGGGCGCACTGTAAATGTAAATAATATAAATAAAATAAAATTTGCAAAACGGTAGAAAAACTTTAGCGATGCATTCAATTTTCCCGTATTTTAATAGAATTTCAAGGAGCATGAAACGCGTCAACTCTATCTCCGGTTGCATAAATTACGCAGATAAAATTTGGCAGAATTATAATCGTATATTCGCGCGATTTTCTGCTGTACGCGATACGTCACCAACGGGAAACGCAAATATTCTCGGGAATAATATGGAAATTGATAATCAGCGAGAGCCTTGCTGAAAAAGTCGAACGAAAATCCAACGGGGCAGCGAATAGGCGAGATATATATTTTACCGGCGATATTTTTAATAATTTCGGAATAATCTGCGGCTCCTTTTTTCGGTTCGATATTCCCTCTTTTTTAATAGATACAGCCGGCCGCGCGAATGTTTGCGGAAAATAAAATTGCTGAACTCATCCCAGCAGCGTTTCACCGACGAGCTAACAAAGTGCACTTCCGTAGCTTTTTACAAAATTCATGTTTGCGTACCGATCAAACCGGGAGAAACGTATCGAGCCGGACTATCTCGTTCGATCAATCAACACCTGGCATAGTTTAATCCGCAACGCAAATAAAGAAAGTCAAACTGCAACGAGAACGAAATATATGCGAACACCGGCTCTACGCAAAAGTCAAATGTTTGTAACTGTCATTTTCATCGAGTATTGAGAACGTCGGCGAGGCGAAATTGGAAAGAGACGGAACGTATCGACGGATTCGAAAACGTGGCGAACGTTATTGTAATTCGAAAGACGCGGCTCGTTTGGTTTACGCAGGTGGAGAGAGGAAAGGGGGGAATTAATTATTTTGCCAGCTGGAATTATACGTTTCGTTAAACAACCGGGGCGTCGATGATTTACACGTGTCGGAAATATTTTGAAATAATCGCGAGCGCGTCGCACGGTCGCGAATAAAACACTGGTAATGGCCAGGCGAAGCTGATCCTTTGTTTAGCGAGCCGCCGTTTTCCTGATAATTAATTAATTATAAATGCTTGTTGCAGTAAATTCACGCAATCAGCGTTGCGCTCGCGTGTGTCGCGAATCCAGGACAAAAATCAACGCAATTAACGTTACGATGTCCCATTGCGACGAGACGGGTAACATCTCGCGCAAAATGTTAGCTAAATAGAACAATGCCCACCTGACACATTTCACGCATTTCAAACTCAACTCGGCTAACACAATTGTATGTTAAAGATCGTTGCCAGAATATTGTTAGAGAAATGTAAAAAAGCCATTGTGTTGCGTTACTTCGTAAAAATGTATTTATTCTTATATTTGTGACTCTAACGAATACTCGTTAGAATTAATAGTCGCAAAAATGTCAGAATTAACTGCGACACGCCGTGTGGGTGTGATAATACAGATGGATGGGTGTATAGGAAATTCGTTAACGTAAAACTAGTTTTATTCTGCGGTCGATGAGACTACAATTGTAATAAATATATATATATATATTTCTTTTGAATGAAAAATTTGAATGAGTTAAATAATCCGCTATTTTAATTTGTAAAATATTGAAAGCGTTACTATCATAAAAGATTTGCCGACGCGCGATTATTTCGGTATTAAATTGGCAGAATAGTATCCGCGAAATGTAGCGAAGAATATCTCATTAAAGCGTAAACATTGGCGAAGGTGTGTTTTTAAAAAATTTCTCGTTACTGCCGACTATTTTCAGGCTGTCAGAAAAATGTCATTCCTGACGTGTATACACGGGGTCCACGCTCATTAACTTTTCTATGGGATGCACGAAAGGCTGTGCATGAAAAGCATTGTTATACAAAATAAACGTATACGCATCGTTCACCTGCTGTCATTTGCAGTACAGTCTGCATAAAATGTTGTACTTGAAAAATCTGCTTCTCAACAGAATTTCTTTTCGAAACTATAAACCGCAGACATTCCACGTACAAAGACAGTGTCGCGTCAATATTCACCGCCTAGGCGAGTCGGTAAACATAATTTATTTCAACGTTCAACATTTCTCGATTTAATTCAAATAACAAAGATACAAGTTTATCAAGCGTCGTAAAAATGTTGAGTATGCGCACGAGGGATGAGAAAGACATACGGATTGTCCAGAACGATTAAACATGTTTTAAGAACAAACAAATAACTATGACTCGTCTCTAATTGCACAAAAGGATTGAGAAAGGCATATCATTTTTCTGGGACGATCCAAAATGTTGTGAGCAACAATACTGATCGATAATTCGTCCCTAACTGCACATAAGGGTTGAAAAAGGCATATCACTTTTTCTCGAACGATCAAAAACGTTGTGAGCAGCAATATTGATCCATAACTCGTCTCTAACTGCTCATAAGGGTTGGAAAAGGCATATCACTTTTTCTCGGACGATCAAAAATGTTGTGATCACCAATGCTGATCCATAATTCGTCCCTAACTGCACATAAGGGTTGGAAAAGGCATATCATTTTTTCTCGGACGATTGAAAATGTTGTGAGCAACAATACTGATCTATAATTCGTCCCCAACTGTATATGAGTGTTTAAAAAAGCATACCACATATCTCAGACGATGAAAACTGTCATGATCACCAATACTGACTTATAATTCGTCCCTAACTGCACATAAAGGTTAAAAATGACATGTCATATTTTTCGGACGATCGAAAACGTTTTACATACGGGACCAGATTTATACTTTAGCCTCAATTTCGCATAAGAGTTAAAAATAACGTGCCAGATTTCTCGGACGGTCAAAAATGTTACAAGCACATATACTGATCTATAACTCGTCCCTAACGCCACATAAGGGTTAAAAATGGCATGTCACATTTCTCGAACGATCAAGAACGTTTTACATAGAAAACCAGATTTATATTTTGGCCTCAACTCCGCATAAGGGTTACAAATAACGTGCCACATTTCTCGGACGGTCAAAAATGTTACAAGCACATATACTCATCCATAATTCTTCCTTAACTGCACATAACTGTTTAAAAAAGTATACCAGATATGAAAACTGTCATCATCACCAATAATGACTTATAATTCGTCCCTAACTCCACATAAGGGTTAAAAATGTCATGCCACATTTCTTGGACGATCAAAAACGTTTCACATAGAAACCCAGATTTATATTTTGGCCTGAACTTCGCATAAGGGTTAAAAATAACGTGCCAAATTTCTCGGACGGTCAGAAACGTGTAACGGAGAGAAGCAGATGGATGTTTCGGCCGTAACTCGACAAAAGCCTTCCGAAAAATGTGCAGAGCGGATAAGTTCCGGCCGTGCGCGCACGAGTGGCCGGAACGGTTTCTCGGTGGGAAACTTGAAAAATCAGGCAGTCTGGTGGAAACTGAAGAAGTGGGGGGTAAGACATCGGTCGAAAAACTTAGGTTGCCAGATTCTTTTCTAAGTCTGGCTACAAGTAACTGGACCCATAGTAAGGGTGTATTTCAATT
>CM052091.1:11157676-11190248 GCA_028453745.1 Agapostemon virescens
AAAAAATGGGGAAAAAATTTCAGGTCTCCGATTGCTTTGTAATTTTGCATACACGTTTCTAGACTCGCGGTCAGGGTTTATGGCAATTTTCAGGTCGATCGGATTGAAATTACGTAAAATGTGCAGATCGGTGAAGTGCGTTTCCGAAGGGAGGAATGGCTGAGATATATCGAGGTTAAACACGGACGGAAGAATTCGTTTCCGTCGAATTCGCGACGCGCAGGTAAATACGTTAACTTTGAACCAGGCTGCGCGTGCAAACGTACCGACGGTTTTAAATCGGCCGGCAACCGACGTCGGCCAGCTTTCGAATAGAAAATGGAAAATAAAGAACGTCACCGGGAGGCCGAGTGATTGCAGCGAACGCCTGTGCGGATCGAATTCGAAACCTCTCGATGTCCAGTCGAACGGAATTACGTCGTCCGTCAGGTGAAATGACGCCCGAAAATCTGTTCCAATTAAAAATCAGCTGACACGCCGTTTCTTTGAACGCACAGGCTCTTATCTGGTCGACACTTTCGCCGATACCGATCGTTTCGTGTGTACGAGCTTGTTCTCTGCAACGGGAAGCCATCGTGTTTCGATGAAACCGGTCCAAATCGTGTGCTCTTTGCTTTGAGATAACAAAATTTTTGCATTTCGACCGACAACAAGATATTTTACAAGTGCAAAGGGTTTATTATTCCTAATACGATATTGTATTCGCGTATAACTGTCAGCGACCCAACAATCTATCGGGAAGAGGCCGTCTCGAGTGCCTTTGATAAGGTACGAAACAATTTCGGCGAATAAGCAGCTCGTACAGGTGCATCAGAGAAATTGATGGGAAACTTGCGAACGTCTAATTTGCTTGAAACCTCGCCCGCTCGATATCCTAAACATGTTCAATCCGACCGAAGTCTGCGAAGTAATCAATTGCGGAGTAACAAGTGTGCAATTATACAAGCGCTCGAGGTGTTGAACATTCAGAGGATTATGGTAATGGAGCGACCGAGTAAATGAAAGTTGTTGGTAAAGAAAAAAAGAAAGCGAAACGATCGGTTGCGGAGCGGCCGCGGCGATGCAATTAGATCAGCTGTTGCTCGTTAGAATTAATTTATGTTGAATTACCGGTGGCCGAGCGGAATTTTCGGCAACCGGGTCGTTTAATTGTAACGGTACGCTTTCGTAACATCGTTCGGCCGAATATACGAAAACGCGAAGCGGCGAACAGAAAAGAAAATTGTAGAAAACAAACAGCTGGATATTCGCGATACGCGAGCGCCTCGACGGAAATGCAAAATATTCCACGCTAGACGTTTTATCGCGTGAAAATAGAAAAATTTTACCTGAAAATAAATTATGATAGAGCGCTCGGCGAAAAAACCAGCCGAGAAGAATGAATGAAAAAGTAAGGCAACGAAAGTGAAGCAACGGAACACCGAAGCGAGTTTAATCAGTCGAAAGGAACGTAAATCATCTGTTTTAATTGGCGAAAACGGGAGATGATGTAAGTTACATTAGACTGAATAATGTAAAATAGTTGGGGAACGTAATAACGAAGTGGATATAAATAAAGATACGAATAAATGTGATGTATACAATTCTTAAGCGTGAAATATTCTAGAATGCGTCTAGATAGTGTTTACCTACGCACGAGAACGATGAATATTCAGGAAACGAGTCTACGGAAATGTAATACATTTCCAACACAATAGATTCATAAGGTTGCTTAACTAATACTTGTTGCTCCATTGTGTACGGGAGAGTTTGCCGCACACAGAGACACGCATGTTAAAGAACAGGGAGAAAGCTCATAGGACCCTTGCAGAACATTTGTACAACACTTGAGGTCTTTGCAAGTGGATACTTGCGGAAACCTTGTAGAACTCGAGTAGAAATGCTTGACTTGTTTTACGTTGTACGGGGAACACTGACTTTCTTCCCGAATTTTCGGATGGTTTAAGAGGAGATTATTTAAGACAGATGAAACCATATTACGCGGAGGAGCATCGCCAGGAAGGAATCGTTTCTCGAAAAATGGGCATCGATATTTCTGTTTATTTTATCAAAGCGTTTCGTCCAATCGATAAAACGAAACGATATCACAAATTATACTAGATAAAATTATAGAAAATATCTAGATAGAAATTATTTAATATTATTATATTATAATTATATTAGATTGTACAAATTATAAACGAATTCGATGTCGCAAAAGATTGCCTACTAAACGTTTCCTAAGCACTCCATTCGCTTGACAACGATCATCGATGAAATTCTATTTAAAATCTTTAGGAAATAAATTCGTCTCGATATCTTGTGCTAAATCGATGTAATCAACGATGGAAAATATCCTCATCTTTATGCGATAAATTTAACCTTTTGCGGTCGGTGTCCCCGTAGCGGAAATATTTTTAAATCGTCGTAGAATTCGGTGTCCCTGCTATGGGGACATTTTTAAATCGTCGTAGAAGTCACTGTCCCCGTAGCGGGGACCTTAAAAACGCAACAATGATAAAACACTATGGTATTCTCTAAATTCTGTATTCTTACGTATTATAAGTAGTATTAAACACAACAAATCAGTTTCAACAAATTCTGTGTGTTTTAACGCTTAGCACTCCGAGCAATTTTAATACCAAAATCGAAACATTATTTTTGACGTAAAATAATTGTACATGGTTCATTTCCTTTCGTGAATATAAAGTTTATTACTATTTCTCGTACGCGCAACGTCACAATTTTTACCGACTCTTTGAATGCAAACAGAGCAATGTAAAAGCTGTTTTAAATAATAGTAAGGGAATTTTTAGTGTCGCCTCAGAGGTGCCATTGGAGCGTCAAGGGTTAATATCCATATATTGACTTAAATTCTGTACGGAACAGTAACTGCGAAACGCTAGATTTTCTCCGACCTGCTGGTACTCTCAAGAGCGAAATCTGCCGACCGCAAAGGGTTAAAATGGTACATCTGCGTGCACAATGGCCATAGACGAATTTATACCCTTTTACATTAATAATTGGAAAAGAAAGTATACGACTGGGGATTTGGACTCTGAACGGTGATTTACGCGATCGAGCTTTATTCTCGTTTTCATTCCATAAAACAGCCAACAGACACTGCGAATCAATTTTTAACGGTTGCGTGGCGAACTGAAATCTCTAACCTGCATATGTAGTGTAGATTCAGTCTGAAACAAATTTTTCCTATATTTTCAGAAATGATTCAAATCTGCAGTACCTTTGAAGGACAGAAAGATGGAGGTTTCTTTGAAATGAGTGTGTGTCATGGGCGTATGGCTCCCATTATAGAGGTTGTACAGTTTCGAAGCCATTATACAAAATGAAGCAATTAAAACAGATCACCTGGCTTCGAAGGTATTAAAATTTTTTTTGTAGGTGGACGCGTAAAGGACATTTGAGAATCGACTCCATTTTGACTTCAAAGTAGATGTTTACCAACTCAGTTCACCTCCAACGATCTTAAATGACCTTGAGCCGTAGACTACTTCTATTTTAGCTTCTATTTTAAAAAATGGAGTTGACCTTCAAACGCCCTCTACGCACCCACTTATTTCAAACCAACAGCAACCCCGTTACTCGGATGACTTGTTTCAACTGCTTCGTCCAATATCGGACATTTTGTATATTTCCTTCGTGCAAGATTGAATCAATGCAGTACGAAGCTGCGAAAATATAATGAAACGCTCTTAGAAGTTAGAAAGGAGACCCAACAGTTTCTAAGCATTCATTCTCTGCGATCGAGTCGAACAGTAAACACGTTCTTTTCGATTCAGCTTAAAATGAAGTACCGATTGAAGTTAAAGCGATCCAGTTATTTTCTATTTAGATCCCATGATCCTAACATCCTGTATAAGCGAGTAGCGCATTTAAAACACAGTTAGGCAAGGAAAAAATACGAAGAATTAATCAAACCTAAATCTTCACCCGCCACCGATATCTATCCGGCTGTTCATTACCGCGGACAATTCCCACGACGAGATCCGCGGATCTCGAGTAAGGTAAGAACAATCCCTCATATTCCTCGTCACGGAGAGGCTCATCGATCACTATATCCGCGCGGGCAATTTCCGCAGGAAAGATGGAAGGAGTGAGACGAAACGCGAGCGGAACGACGAAAACGAAAAAGCGTGTCCGCGGTGGTGCGAGAAAGTAAAGGAAAACAGAGGGCTTTTAAATGAGAGGTAACAGCAAAAAGCTGGTCGAAGGGGATGTAAAGATAATTAGAGTGGCCTCGGTGAGGCCGCGCGCGCAAGCACCGGAAGCCTTATATTCCCGCGCAATACTCGTTAAAACAACCGTTACGTACTCATAGCGGCTCATTAACGGAAGTTTCGGTTCTACGATTCAATTACCGCCCTCGGGTTTTAATTGCGTCTGTCTATCCGGCCCGGCCAGGGGTGGTTTCGGCTGTCCAGAATTTCAGAACGCAACGATGGCGGTAGAAAGTCTTTATAATTATTCCGGGGCAAAAATCTTCCGACCGGATCTCGGAGAATAATACGCCGAGTGGTTTCCTGCAGCTTCGCCGAGAATTTCGAATCGCGGCGGTAATTGTTGCGCAGGACTCGTGGAAATCGTTAGGGTCGGCTCTTGCCGGGCTGCACAAGGCACGTGGAAACGGAGGAAGAAATTTCGCTCGGCTTGGCCCGGGGAGCCGCCGAGCCGAGAACGTCACACGGCCCTGCGGAGTCTAGAGGAAATTGTTCCTTTGAGATTTACTCGAACGTTTGAGATCGCCGGGACTCCATGGTCCTTCCAAGATCCCAGGAACGGCAGAAATGCTCCTGCGGGCTCCTGGACCCTCGCAAACCCTCCGAGATCCTTGACACCTATCGAACCTTAGACTTTGAAGCGACCCCGCCACTTCTACGACCAACCATAAGCTAACCGCCGCATCCGTATGCTCGTCATCAGCAATCTCGGCTTTTTTACGATTTCAAATTCGACGGAGCTTAGCTGGATGAAAGGGGAAAATGTCCTTTAACCAAATTAATCCGATGATGCACCATTTGATGGCGAAAAAAGATCTAACGTGCAGTTCCATTTCTATGGCTCCGCTGAGAGACTGTTTAAAGAAAAATGGCGGATCAGCCATTAGGATTAGGATTGATATTCGATTCATTTCGCCTATTCAGTCGCGCACAAAAATTCGGATTATTTTAAATGATTTTAAAAACTTTTAAAAACGCGCACCTATATGTGTCGCGAAAATCAAGAATTCTAGCCAGAGCATACGTAGATGCGCGAATCCATCTGAAATTATTTATACTTTTTATTTGTTCGTTTTATTTCATCTTGATCTCCATATATTTTAAACATATTGGAATTTACGAATACATTTTAGTTTTCGCTAAAATTACTATGTAAATAGCTAATGGTAATTAAATTTTACGCATGACGAGTATACTCGTCGTGACACAAAATACTGCAAACTCTCCATGACGAGTATATTCGTCAAACACAGCTAACTGGTTAAAAATGATAAAAAGATTTTTAGGGTATTTTTGTGTGTTCGGTTTTCTGTAACCGAAGTTTCCGGATAAAAATTTAAAGAAAATTCCCTGATGTGTGTTTAAAAGTGACAGTATGTCGGATTTTCTTGGGATTATTGCGGTCGAGTGAAGACAGAAAATAAAACCGTGTAATCCGGATTTTCTGTGCAACTACTTAACTAGTTAAAGTACAGAGGTGAAATTTATGGAAAATATTTTCTCTCTGTAAAACCCTCAAACAGTCCAGTGTCGATTTAATTTGTCTCAAGGATCCTCTCGGCCCTAATTCGATTATCATCCCGTGCTTGTTTTACGTTGCTTCAACATGGTTCTGTTAATTCGGCAGGTACGAGTGTTCGAGAAAACGCGAAAACATATTTTCAAAGTTACTTGTACATTGTAAAAGTTAACAACTTTCGAATTCATTTCCTAAAGTGAATTCCTAACTTGCCAATTAGACAATTTACGCTGAGATTATATCAGCTTTCGCATAAGTTCTTCCAGATTTTCCTTATAATTTTATGTAAACTTACCTAAATATTTAATCAACGTAACTTCTGAAGAGGCTTTCCAAACTACGAACACATCTAGCGTTTAATAGTAAATGTTGCGGATTCGTCTGAAAAAAATGTTGGCTCATTCTTTCGAAACGTTGTACTTAAAGTACTTTAAAGTTCTTTTAACTGCTTAAATACTGTTAAGAATTATCCCATTTACTATCGCATTTAACGAACCTTTAACGTACATTCCGGTGTACACAATGAAATATTAACAATAGAACTACCGAGTAATAAATCCGACCGATGTACACTGCTTTGTAATAATAAATAACAAAATTGCATCCATTCAGATCTCGTAAAATTTTCATTGTAATGTCTGCTTCAATAAAAAAAATTTATTCGGAATTTTTTGGTGAAAATGTTTTTTTAATTTCAATAATTGTAAACAAAAAAATCAGGAACCAGTCATTTTGACTGGTAGTTCTAGTGATAATGTTTCGAACTTGCATTCCAAAATCTCCTTTTGACATTAAATCTAAAAGGACCATTTTCAGATTTCTTTACTTCACAATTGTCGAAGTTGCAAAATTGCCTTCGCGAGAATCGATTCGATAGATTTCTTTCTAAATTGGAATACTGTTACCTACGATTTATTTTCTGATAACAGTGACTAGATTTTCTTTGCGCTTCGCAAAACGACGAAAAGAAAATTGAAATTTGTAGTTTCCGCTTGCGTAGCTATTCTCCATCGATTGTATGCTATCAGAGATTAAATAGAATGTTACTTCGGTTTAAAGAAAATTAAGGAAACACATGTTTAACACTAGAACTACCAAACCAGTCATTTCGACTGGCCCCTAATTTTTTCTTTCGCAATTATTGAAGTTATAAAAATGTTTCCATCAGGAATTTTTGGATGTACTTCTTCAATAACGTACGTGTTACAATAAGAATTATATGAAGTTTTAATAGATGCACTCCTGTTATTATTACAAAGCAATGTATATCGTTGGATTTATTGTTCGGTAGTTCTAGTGTTAACCCTTTGCACTCCGAGTAATTTTAATTTCTAGCTCGAGATATAATTTTGTCCTAGAATAATTCCATTTTACGTGGAGCATTTCCTTCGGTGGATATCAAATTCGTTACTATTAGTCGTATGTGCAACACTTCAATTTTTAGTAACTTCTTAAATACAAAGATTGTATAATAATTGATAAATTGTTTTGAACAGTAGCCTGATAATTTTCAGTGTCGCCTCAGGAGCCATTGGAGTGCTAAGGGTTAAAAGATTCTAAGGGTTAATACGAACAGCATAAAATCTAAATAAATGAAATAATGCAGTTTTCAGAGGACAGTATACACTAGTAAATTTTTATGCTCGGTAGATTTAGCGTGAAGTGGACAATGGAAGTCGCTCATTCGCGAAAGACTGGTCGCACGCGAAGCAAGGCGAGAAGCTTGCGATTAATTGCATCTTGCGGCGCTATATCGTCATGACGATTGCAGCCTGCGAGAGCTGCAGGTGAAAGAGTACTCAGGTTAGAGCAATGAAAGGGGAATGGACGAACGAACGGCGACTTATCACAGGGCTAAATTAGAATCAACGGGCGCCCGGGTCTGCGAAGGCTCGCGTTGCTCGGAAATACATTCGGGGGACTTAAGGACAGAGGCTCCCGTATAATTAGATGAGTTAATTAAGCAATCTGCCTAAGTGTAGCCAGCTTAACGAGGAAAAACATGTGACGCTTCAACCCCTTTGTTTCGTAAGCTTCACTTTTTGCCTCCCCGCCGACGAGTCTACAAAATGCACCGTGTTTCTGCTGACTCGCGTCTCACTTCCGATTTTCCTTTTTCACCCTCGTCCGACCACCTCCCTTCGATCGTTCTGAACTCTCTGCAATTCCTTGCCGGCCGAGGGCTCCTTTGAGCGATACCCTCAATAACGAGGGCAATCTATTGTACCGGGAACCAACGGCTCAAAAAACCCACGCACATCTTCCCACCGGCGTTTCTTTCGACGGCGAAAATTGGCCGAAAAATGCCTCATCCAGAAAAAAGACGCGCAAATTAATCAACATCTTCCGCTATTTTTTACCGGCGATCGTTCCCCTTTTCCGCGGATGTCGAAGAAGAACTCTGACATTTTTCTAGATCGCTTTCTCCACGGTACTGATTTTGGCTGAATTTTATCTGTACCGCATTCTTTGTCCCTTATATATATTTTTTATTTTAGTAGAAATACATTTTTCAATTAACGCATTAAATAAATACGTCAGTGTGTACCACTGGCGGAGCACGCAATATAAAGTGTAACACTTTGAATGCCACAGTGGTCATCGGTGGCCGGCACCATTTGGTCGTCTAAAAATGATTATCGTTAAATTAATGGCGTTAAATATCGATTTATTATCGTGGAAATTAACCAGATTGTAGTACACGGTGGGAGCCTCGTTAACGAACAATTTTCTTTAATAATAGTGAACACTTCGACGAATGAAATAAATGAAATTTGTTAAAAGACTATTCGCCTGTTTTACGTTTGTTCACTATTTTATCAACTTGCAAATATACCGCTACGATCGTGGAGTTCTCGTTAATAAGAAACTTGCGCAGAAGAGCCGACCTGGTCTTGATAAAAACTGCAATTTTTAATATCAGGCGGCTCGAAGATCGTGCAACGATATTAAGTGGCGCAAGAGCGGCCGCAAATACGCAGAAAATGAAATATCCAGCGAGATCTGAAGTATTTAAACTCGAGTTACAAACGTTCGCAAACGAGACATGAAAATCTTACGAAACTCGCAAGAGGCAACGACGCCGGCGACGGGTTTCTGCGAGCAGATGGCGCGCAAACGGAAAAATGAATCTCTTCTCGCGGCGGGGGCGTGTTTCGCAAACACTCTCGGCGTAGCAGACTTCGGCGTAACTTCTGCGCCCTGGTTGCTTCTCTCTCCCTCTCTCCGAGTCAACTAATGAAAATGTAATTAATGGCGTGGCTGTAGCTACGGACCGTGGGCAGAGGCCGTTTGCGGCCATTTGCATAGATATTATTCTTTTAAACAAACGCGCGAGCCCGCGAAATTATTTCGGAACAATGGCCGCTGGGCCCCCGTGTCCGCGTGAAGTGTAGCCTACCCGCGAATAATTGATGGCCTGTAAAACAGACGAGTGCATTGTTCGACAAAAACGGGCTCTTTTATTGCTCCACTTCCGGTCCCGCGACGATACTCTCCTCCCCGCAATCGCAAGAGGAATCTCGAAGTGTTTCTGGTATCGCGATCGGAAGGCTGCTTTTCGGAATTATTTTACAGAAACGAGCATTGTGATCTCGAATTTGGTATGCTCGTAGACCAACGTGCGAAGAGTGTGCAAAAATTTGTTCGAACAACGATGATCACGAGTATCAAAGTTGCAGAGGTTTTCGTAGAAACAATCGGAAGGCCGCTTTTCGAAATTATTTTACAGAAAGAAGCATTGTGATCTCGAATTTGGTATGCTCGTAAACCAACGTGCGAAGAGTGTGCAAAAATTTGTTCGAACAACGATGATCACAAGTATCAAAGTTGCAGAGGTTTTCGTAGAAACAGATTAGACGAACCACGACGATGGAAAATTGGAAAATAAAAGAATATGCTGTATGAAACTTCATTGAAAAACTAAATAATTTAAATTACGTAAGCAAGTATAATATGATCATCAACTTTTTTTTAAATTAAACGCATACATTCTTGAGCGAATAAACCGAACAATTTTTATTATCCTACTTATTGACGATTAAGCATTAAATTATTAGACCCGCAGTATCTAGTATCAACCTAATTGGTAAAGTTTAAATTGAAGCAATACGAGATTAACTTTGTGCTTAATTATTTTGCGAATTCGTCTTCGAAAGTGCAAAAGATAATTTTGGTTGGAGTCGAGACAGATTCGCAAGAAAAGGCATCGAGATCTGTTGTGACGGAGCCGAGCAAATGAACAAAAGATTCATAACCGGGGCGGAAAAATAAACGGTTCGTGTCATTTTCTGCGGCGCGCCGGGCTCGATTGTTCCGCAGGTTCGAAAGCCCACTCGAAAGGACGATCCTCGCGGAGACACTCGACATTTCCGTTATAAGTGGTCTTCCTGAGACAATATCCGATATTCTCGGCGACTCTCCGGTTCGCTCGCGATATTTATACGTACAATTAAGTCGGTCCCTGGCCGCATATCTCAGGCGGCGCTCTCGAACGTTGACATAACGTTTCCCCGTGTTTGGAGTTTAATTCTACGTGTCGCGAAGCCCTTCCTGTTGAACCCGCAGTGTGTATAACACTCGCCGCGAACGAAAGGGGAGAAGACGGACGAACCGGAGGCCGTACAAATTCCGCATCTCGTTGCAAGCAATGTAAATTGCAAAACGCGCACGACTCCCGGACGCCCCGCAGCACGGCCATTTTTATTTTAGTTAGCACCTTGCATCTCGAGATACGTTAAAAAAGAAATACAATCTCAAGAAATGTTGCGACGGCAACGCATAATTTATAACGCATAAACGAAAAACAGGCAAGAATGCCGACCATTCGATACGCGCCACACGCGGACAGTTTTACTCGAAGAAACGAAAACCAGACAACCCTGCAATAAATCACGATAATCCCTCGTTGACCGTTTCCCACTCCTTCAGGTACACTCTTTCCATCATTCCCACAACCAATTAAAAAACGCTACAATCCTCCGCCTCAAACTACCCTCAACCAATCACGACAAAACCGAGGTAACAACG
Source organism: Agapostemon virescens (assembly GCA_028453745.1). NCBI lineage: Eukaryota > Metazoa > Arthropoda > Insecta > Hymenoptera > Halictidae > Agapostemon > Agapostemon virescens. Next base: position 11,168,441 of record CM052091.1, read on the forward strand.
GACAGAACGTAACAAGAATCGTCAGACAATCTAGAAATCGCGAAGAAGACGATCACGAAATCGCAAGGAGACTAACACGGAAATCGCGAAGAAGACTGACAAGAAATCGCAAACAGATGAATACAGAGCCAGAACCCACAACAATAATCGCAAAATAAGGAATCTGAAAAGGGTCGTTTAACACGCTGCAATGGGTCCGATGTTAAAAACTCCAGAACGAAGCGTCAAATTCGAAATTGGTCGAAGAAAATTGTACGAGTCCAAAATGCGAATGTAAAAAATTAGAAAAAATTGGAGAGCTCCGTGAACGCGTGCAGAAGGTGATCAGCTTCAAAGATCGAGGAAAGTACTACCCCTGCAGCGAATGCCCCCTTTTCCGAAGAATCTACAGAACTATCTTGGCAGTCTTTGGTTTAAAATTTCTTTGAACTTTACGGGACACCCTGTAGCAGAAAGGCGACAGGGGCTCAGGCGTATTCGTGCGGGTTCTTACGCGGGGATCGCGAGTACACGGTGTGCAGGTCGTCGGCTAATTAGTAAAATCAATATGAAAATCCTGTGTATAAACGGGGCCACCGTGACAACGGTGCTGCTCAGCCGGGTGTTCCTGCTAATAAAAGCGCCGAAATACGGCGAGGCGTCTCGCTAACGGTCGCGAAGAACTCATCCCCGCATTGTCCCTACGGAACAGCCTCGGGAACCGTGTAATTTGTGACGCACACCGTAGTTGTACACGCCGTTCGCAGCGAGCAGCACTGCGCGTAAAAAGTGAATTCCCTTTTCTCGATAAAAAGCGTGCTCAACCGAGGAATTCAATTTTCACTGGGTATTCCCGGCAAGCGTTTTTCATCGGTTGAATATTCCGAGGGCCGCGAGGTGGTCTATTCGAAATCAGTTTGAAATTCGAATCCGTCTCCCGCCGCGCCGCGGCTTCCGTCCTCCTGCGGAATTGTTCGGACAAAAAACGCGGCTACGCTGCCGCTACGAATCGTGTATATTTTCTACGATCTTCCAACAATCGAATTCTATTCGACGGCCCCGCGTAAAAATCTCGTGCACGTCGCGGTGAACTTATTTCGAAAAATCAAGTGTTACCGAATCCGCCGCGCGGTGCTCTGTGGAAATTTGCGGAATTAAAGGCCGTGCTCGGCGCGCGAAATCGTATAATAAAACTTTCCAATAAAATCCCCGTTTCTCTTTTCCGTGATATATATTTCGAACGAATAAAAGTTCTCGGCTCAAACGGTTTCGAAAAGGGCGGGTCAAAGCTTCGGTCCCTTTCCACGACGAATTCGCCCGCCGCCCTCTTTTCCCGCCGAATATCGCGCGTTGCGAGCTCGCAAAAATCCAAACGATTCATCCGCACCGATACGGACTCAAAGTGCAAAGTAATACCGGTTAACAACGTCGTTATAACCGGCGATACAGCGCGTCAAATATTATGAAGCATCGTTCGCACGCGGGGGAGCGGTTTGATTTTTCCAGCCCTGTGGCTCGCTGAAAGTTCGATCGAATTCGCCGCTCAATTAAGGGCTCGCAGACGAACCGGCCGGCCGATTGTTTTATTTAATCTCGTGTCTCCCGCCAGACCATGTCGTTGGTCATTATTTTATCGGAATTACGAGATATCTCCAGCCGATTCGAGCGCCTGAAAAGCAGAGCGAAGGACGACAGGGGGTTAGTCGAGGGGGATGCAGGTGTACGCTGCGGTGTGCGGTCAGCATTACCCACCCGAGCTCCGTCAGCACCTCCCCTAATCGCCGTTTTTGTCGTCGCACCGACCATTTCTCTTCCTCCAACCCCCGCCGCCGTACGGGCCACCCTTTGTCCACTTCCCGTGTTCCCTCTCGTTTCTCTTATTCGTGTTTATGCTCCAGTCGCCGGGAAATTTGCCGTCGTTTCCTTGACCACTGTTTTCCCTGCGTATCCCTTCTCATCCCCTTACAACACCCCCGCAAGCTCCGATTCCTCCCAAGAGGCTCCTTCACGGAAATCGTTACCGGAAACTTATTTGCGAACGAACCATTCCGATACGAACCTCCGAAAAAAATCTATTTTTGTCTGCGCTTCTCCCTAAGAGCGTGCTTTCGAAAATGACTTGTTCAAAATTGGACCAAACAATTTGGTACTCTTGTTCAGCGTTAAATTAAAAAAGTAGTATATTACGAAATAAAGAAAAAGTAAAGTAATGCGAATTGTACTTCGATATCTGTTAAAAACCAGAAATGAGTTTCTCTTTTACAAACAATACTAGCACATAGAAATAATCATCGTTTGATTATAGCTTTATGTAGATCACGTAGTATGAAGTATGAATATTACATTTTCATAATTCGCATTGCCAAAATTTAGAAATTCGGTTCCTTGAGGACCTATCCACGGAGTAGGGATAGGGATTATTTTCTAACAAGTTAAATCCCAAAAACAATTTTTTTAATTCTTCAGCAATAAAATTTGACCATTTATAACGTTTTATAAATTTATTTTGAGATAGAGTTCGCTCGCCATGCGAATAGTAACACGCCATCGGACACGCAACGATATATCGTCGTTGGGACTTTTCGCAACCGTTGAGAACGACGAGATATCGTCTTTCGGCACTAAAAGGGTTAATCAACGAATAGAAGCATCGAAAGAGTTGGTCAGAACGAGCATCTAACAGTGGTACCAGCATTTTTGAACAAACAGAACCGCCTAGAAGGGTTGCCACTTGAGCAATTACATTCGACGCTACGAATTCGAGTGCGTTAAGCAAACTCAGGCAAAGGTTCCAGCGAAATCTCGGATAATTCCTCGCGCACGGGATTAATTAGGTACTTTCGATGGTCGTGAGCAGGGAGCGAAGAGCAAATTGTCTTAGTCGCCCAGGTTCGAAGATTTGCATGGTATAGCAAACGATCTCTTGACGACTTATGGGGTGAAAGTGGGATGGGGGGGAGACTGATCCCCCAATCCGCGAAAACGAGACATCGTAGAGGGCTCATAACGAACAGGAGAGAAGAGATTACACGAAGAGGGGGGGGGGGGAGAGACACGCAAACAAAGAACTCGTCGCCAACAAAGCGACACAGGATTCAGCACCTGCAGGGCGGCCGGCTGCACCTATTCCGGACGATCTTTATCTCCGTTCCTCGTTCTCTTTCGCGCCGGAAGCTTACCTGCAACAGAAAGGAAAACGAAATATTAATGACGCTCGTAAAGGCCGCTGACAACGTCGCGTCCCCGACGCTTGACCTTATAAATCTCTTTGTACCGGAGCGGCTCCCGTTGCGATACAATGCCGAGGTCAAACACCGTCGACCACCGGCTGCGATGAAACGATCCACCTAACCGGCGTGCATCGTCGCAATGGCTATCGCCCGCGATGTAACGAATGCAACGTTTCTTAATTGGCCGGCATAAAGTTTCCGGCCCGGTATTTATGCCGACGCGCGGCGGAAATGAAAATTCGTCGCGCGATAATGGCGACAGTCAATCGTCGCGACCTGTCGCTTTAAAGCGACGCTTGTACCTTCGTATTTGACCTCGGCAGAAACGTGAAAAGCAAAACGAGACGCAGTTACGAAGACTCTTCCCCAATGTCGAAGTCTATTCTTATCCAGAATATCGGTATCCGTAATTACACAGACTCCAGTGATTACGTTAAACGAATATCCGTTACGTTAGGACCGACAGGAAGGCTGCAAGAAGTACCATCAAAAATATATTTTTCAAAATGTACAGAAAACGAGTAGCCCTAAACGTTGTCGATTATAAAATTGTATACAGTGAATCACTTTAATATTCGGACACTATACATTATATATACTATATATTATAACGAGTCAGACTCGTGACGAAGATTTTAAGCAAATTCTAACAAATCTAAATATTGTGTCTTTCTTTTTCGACGAAATGAAATTTTATTCTCTTCTAATCGTTATTTAAGCATTGAAGTACACGTAGCAATATAACAGATATAAATTGTCTGTTCTGTAACATTTTTAACGATGAATATGTTGCAATAACTTTTGTCGCAAAGAAAATGGTAGGGCAAGGGGTTAAAAGAGGTCATTATTATTTTTATTAAAAGAGGTCATTCGTGAAGAAGGATATCCTACACGATATTGAATTATTTTTCGTTTGTAAAAATTAGTACAAAAACTATCAAGTTTTAAAAGTGTCCGAATATTATTGTAACGTTAAAACCAGACATTGTTTTATTTAAAATAGAATATTTAATTAAACGCTAGTAATTATATAAATAAAATTTATACTTTTATTAACTAGACATTATGTAGGAATGTAATTTAGAATTAATTTTTTTCCTTCATCGTGAACAAAATTGCAATGCGTAAAGTAAAAATTGTCTAGTGTCCGAATATTAAAGTTACTCACTGTAAATGGCCCGTTATCGGAAAATTAATATGAAGTGAAAGGATCAGGGATTTATTTCCGTAAACTCAAGATATCGAAGAACAACCCTCTTGAACTCAAGAGATCCCCAGTTACGGTCACGGAGGTCTAAAGCTACGTCCACATTGGTGATACAGAAGAAGGTGAGAAGAAACGACAAAAAGTTGCTCTATCGCGAATGCAGCTTAAGAATTGTTGTCGAGAACGTTTAATTCGAAGACTCGATGTCTTCGCAATACAATGAACGTTCTTGAGCGAAATAAATGCAGTGGAACAATTTGAGGGTTTAGGAGAGCAGACCAGTTCGAAAACAACGGGGATTTCGACGTGGTTCTGCAGTCCGTAGTTCGATAGAAGAAGCATCTTTCGGGGTCGTGCCAAATACAGGGTTTTCGTGCCAATGCTCTCTTAAAAACCATCGAATCAGCAAGACAGTTCGATTCAAAGATCAGCCACGGAGATCCAGGGAATGGAGTGGTACCATGGAATCAGGAATGGACCACTCGACGCTCGAACACCGACTTCCGGGATCCCCTAGGAAGCAGCTAGGAAATCGGAAATCGGATGTCCGGCTGGTCCTCGAGAATTAGAGCTCAGCGCGGGAAAGGAAGTCTTGGTGGGGACGTGGTCTGGCAATGCAAATTGTCAGGCGGAGGACTTGCACCGCGAAATTGCGGTCAACGTTCGACGACTCCTTCCTCTTAGTCGCGCTGCACGAAAATTGCAAACTTTTCTGTCGACCAATCGAACGTCGTCGATCGAAATAACACGTATTTGGCTGAAGCTGCTGTAATCGGGCTCCTCTCGACCAGAGAATCCCCGCTCGCCAATTTCAAAATAAACGATCTCTTTCCATTTCGTTCATAGCGGAACGCATAAAGACGCATATTTACAATTTACAATAATTTGTTCCACAAATAATAATTAAAAATAGTTATTTCAACGTTCAATTTAAAGTTAAAACATTAAACTGCATTACCAAAAAATGCGGCCATTTTTTAACCCTTTGCACTTGAAGTAATTGTACTCCAAAATCGAAATAACATTTTTATCTATAATAGCTCCATTGCAGACACCTCATTTTCTTTCGTTCATACGAAATTAATTACAACGACTCGTACTTAGAACATTAAAATTTTTATCGATTTCTCAACTGCAAACCCAGCGATGTAAAAGTTGTTTAAATAATAGTATGGCAAGTTTTAGTGTCGCCTTAGAGGCGCCATTCGAGTGCAAAGGGTTAAGTGAATTTGTACGTTTAGATTCGAACAGATACCATTCGTGTAAAAATAATAATGATTGTTCGCAAAATACCTCTGAGCAAACGAAGCAGAAAATATTCGAGCAACGCGATGAAACTTCAATTCTTTTCAATGCGCTGCGAAAATAATTGAATTGGTTAGCGTTATCGCGTTAAGACGCGGAAAATTTTAATTAAACTGCCCAAGTACTAATTATCGGAACTTTCGAATTCATTTCGCGCAACCAGCTTCTTTAAAATACTTAACAACTTTCTAAGACCTGCACGAAATTAATTCCTGCTTGACTTTATCCAAGCGATTACAAGCATAAAAATGTATATTTTTCAAGTTAATCATCCTTCCTGATAATTTCCTTCATTGCAATTTGGTAGTTTTCGCGCAAAGTGCTTTTGTACAATATTCGAAGCGCCAAAAGAAAGGGATGGTTGGTCGAACGAGTCCCTTGTCAATCATCGAAAGGTAATATCGATTCTGGAAACGAAATTATCATTTTCCCTGTTTGACCAGAAAAACATAGAGCTTCCCGTTGAAGCTTCCGGCGGGTTCGTTATTAACGCGGAGCACCTTCGCTTTTTTCCTAGCTCGAAAGCACTCCAACCGGCTCTCCCCTTTCCACCCTTTCCACCCTTTCAAGAACCGAGTGGCGAACGTTTCCAGCCCTCAAAGATAGGGAGGAAGGTTGCCGAGTATTAGCGTGCGTACCACTTTGTGTCTGTTGCCATTTCCGTTCTCGCGTCCGCTCGCGCCGATGAGAAAAAACTCACGATGGCCCCGGGAGCTGCGAGAGATTTCCCTCAACTATTTCCGCTTTTCCTCTTGTTTCGATTATGGCCCTGGGCGTGCCCTCGCAAAAAAAGGGAAGCGACGCTACGCTCGAGGAATTGCTCACGATGCCGCCCGCGCACGCGGGTTTTCAACGATTGCTTACTTTGGGGTTATGGCAATTTCCCGGTGACCATTCTGCCGAGCACAACTACCGACTCGAACTATAAACGATTTTTATCGCGGTCCCGGGACGGTACAGACGGCCGCGGAAATTCCGAAAATTTCAAGCAACTCTTACCTCCGTTCCTCTGTACAAGCAAAATTTTCACAAAAAATATTCGCTGAATTCGTTGGAAATTTACATAGACTCCATCTGGTTCGTGTTCTCCATTAGCACGAGTCTGGTGGGAGTTGACAAGCGATCAGGTAGTTCACACATTACGGGTACACCTGTCTTCAGACTATAATTTTTCGTTCGTTTAATACTGTGTTGACCGGCAATTTTACACAGAAACTATTACATGAAAAATATAAAAAGCACTTTTTAAATATTTTTCATTTGAGCCACGTATAAAAAATTTTAAAGACCCATTTTATAGCCTATGATAATTATACACATGCAGAAACATTCATTGAAATTGATCGACGTACATACGAGCTGCATGCCATCGAAAATGGTGGAAATCGTAATTTTTCCCGATTCTCGGTCAGTTTTTGTTTGAACTTCACAAATTCTTACATCTTTCTACGCGTGTTGTTTTTCTCTGCGCCAATCGATTTCCATGAATTTTTCAGCATGCGTATAATTAACACAGGTCTGCGAAACGCATATTTTAAATTTTCATTACCACTTGAAATAAAAATGTTTCAAAAATGTCTTTTTATATTTTCCTATAATTTCTACAATTTAGAATTGTTTTGAAATTATTCTTGCGTACCATTTAGTAAATCAATGCTTCCAGATGCTCCAGAAAAGTCAAGTCATTTGGTTGAATCTTTAACCCCTTGATCTACAACAACGAGTCAGACTCGTGATCAAGATTTCGAACTGAATCTTCTAAATATGTGTTTCCTTAATTTTCTTTAAACGGAAATAACATTTTATTTAACTGTTAATTTTATACGGTCATTGGAGAATAGCTAGGCACGCAACAATTGCAAATTTGTCTTTTCCTTTTATTGTTCTACGGGGGACAAAGAAGGTGTAGTCATTGTTATTGTAAAATAAGTCGTAGGTTAAATAGTTATTTAAGTTTGAAGAGTGTCCGAATACTTTTATGAGCCACTGTAGAGATTGGAGACCTGGAACCAGCTTCTAAGAGCGTTCGGTGTATAAATTGCTTAGTTCTCACGGAATTTTTGAGGTTGCGGACTTGGCACGATTTAACAGAACCAGATACACATTTGCGACGAATCTGTCGAGATTGGACCCCGAACCAGCGTCGGAAAGAATGATTAGACTTCTAATTGAACGTTCCGGCGTAGAGAGTGCCATAACACGTACGTTTCGCGGAGAGTTGCGTGGAAGTTTGGTTTCGAAGTAAAATCTATCGTGGGAACGGGCGGTAAAGTAAAGTTTGCCCGCGGGATTGGCGAACTGGGATCGCGGTACGTCGAAGAGTTCGCGAAAGGACGGCGGGGTGTGCGATCAGGATGGCCCGGTCTGGCCTGTTCGGGCCGGGCCGGGCCGGCCTGGGCGAAATTACACGAGTCCATAAATCTCGCGACATAATGCGACGAAATAATAATGACAATGGAAACTTTCAACAATAAGCGACGCGCGAGGGACAATCGTATTGAAAGCGGCGAGGGTGGCTCACAATGGTGGGCCTGTCTTACGTGGAACTCGGTGAATAATTATTGGCCTGTAAGTAACGTCCGCGAAATTCGTTGAGCGGACAATATTTTCACGATGGCGTTGTTTAGTGTCTTATTTCACGGCTGAACGCACGGTGCTCAAAGGACCGCGCCATTTACACTCGAAAACTTTCGCGAGTTTTTTTCGCGAGCGGTCCTCCGCCGGCACGAACTTCTGCCATTATACAAATGGAAATAAAGCAGCCGGTTTTTTATACGTTTCGGTACCTGGTTTTATCGCTAAATCTAACACCGCTGGATAAAAATCTAGGTTTGGAAAAAAATAAAGAAAAAATTTATTTATCTTCCGCGGAAGTTTTATCGCAACGGTCTATCCACGCAAAGAGATTCGGTCGATCACAAGCTCTTCATAATTTCGATAATTAACCCTTAGCGTTGCAATGGCACCTCTGAGGCGACACTGAAGACCGCCATACTGTTATTCAAATTAATTTAACATCGCTATGTTTGCATTTATGAAATCGGTCGAAATGTAAATGTTACACGTACGAGTAATAATAATAAACTTTACACGCCCGAAAGGAAATTAATCATGGTTAATTAATTCACTATTCTACATCGAAAAATGTCTCGATTTTGGGATTAAAATTGCTTGGAGTGCAAAAGGTTAATCAAAGAATAAATTACACTGGATGGACTTCATACTCGAATATCTGTCGGTACCCAATTTTTCTTTTTACAATTATCGACGTTACACGAATGCATTCGTGAGAAATGATCGTGCAAATTCGGTTACTTCGGCTCGTTCTGATAAAAATTGTACGAAACCTAAATAAATACATTTTTGACATTTTCGGTTTTAGTGTTTTATAAAGTTAATACTAAATCGTACGATTTAGATTTTCTTGACAAGTTCGTAACAAGAACAAATTCTAATGCTCGCACAATCTGCCCCAGTAATTCCTGAAAGGGTTGACATTAACCTTTACCGACTACGATCCGATAATACTCGAGGAGATCGCGTGTTATTAATCAGCAATATCGCGGCAACCATTCCGCGTACCCGGTAAATTTGTCATTGCTGCAACAAATACGTCGGACAACGCACGGGCGGTTCGCAACACGCGACGAATGCGAAACGACGGCGAGCAAAAGGATCCCCGAGCAGCGATCAACAATTGAACCGGCCACGAAAGTGGTAATGGGTTTCGCCGGCCTCTCGGTGGTCATTAATTCATAACGCGGATCCCATGGCCTCGTTTGCTTTTAATTGCGATGAAATTAAAACTAGCCGGCGCGTCTAATTTTTTCTCGCACGGCCTCGCACAGACACGTTTAATGATAGCCTTTTGTTGCGACTCGAGGCACAATGAAAATTGTTCGAAGCACCGGTTTGTACTTCGTTAGAGATTGAAAGTAATATTTCGTGAAATAATGGCCGGCCTGTTAGAGGCCGTCGACTCCTCCTAGGATCCAATTATTATTATCTTTTCCAGGTTTTTCTTCGTTGTCTACCCCCCCCCCCTCCCCCCCGAATCTCTGCATCGTTCGCCTCGGCTTATTCTTTCGGCCTCTCTCTTTTATTTTTCTTCTTTCCAGTTCTTCCTGTTCCTTCTTCTTCTTCTTCATCTTCTTCTTCTGCTTCTTCTTCTTCTTATTCCAGAAGCCCTTACCTCGTTCGTTCAGCCGTCGGTCACGACGACTCAGATTCAATAGAGGTATTATCTATGCGGGACGGCGGAAAAATATCAATTCTCTCGTCTGTCCGTAACACCGGTTCGAGTTGAACAATGCGGACCGAGGAGCGATTCAATGCAGATTCAGACGAATTGCATCCGGCCGTGTCGCGGCCGATCGAAGCCTCTGGATACTTTCCACGGGGACCGGGAATATTTCCTTCGACAGCTTTATTGGCCCCCCTTGGCCCCGATCGAGCTCCTGGATCCATGGAAATACCAATCGCAGACGTCGACCATGCGCGCAGTTTCCTTGGGAATCCCTTTTTTCGAGCGATCGTCTGCAGAGAGGATCAACTTTTCGACAGTTTCCGCTCGAATCATTATTCGACCAAGCATAATAGCCGCTGGATGTGAATAAGAACGAAGAGATTATTAATTGGTTGTAAGACTCCTTGCAATTGTCCTGACGCACAGAATTTCACGAGAATTTGTAAACTACGAATGTATTACATTTTTATTTATCGAATCTTGCTTTACCTTGCTTAACACGTTGACTGCCAAGCCACGAAAATTCTACAAAATCGAAATGAGCTGTTGAATGAAATAAAAATTGAAAAACTAAAATGTATAATGTAGAATACTCCTGCCACCTTCTGGCACTTTCTAGATCACCATCAACTTTGATACAAAGAATATATCAACGTTAAAATTCATTTAGAAACGACATAAATAATTCCGTCACCTATACATGGCTGACATGGCAGTCAAAGTGTTAATAGACTCGCATTTTCGTACAGGGTGTGCCGCGAAGTTCAGAGAAATTTTGTAACGACTGATTCCAAGCAACATTTTCCTTTACCAGTTTGCGATTCGACGCTTCGTTCGCGAGTTATTAAGGAAAAACGCGAACCAATCGGAGCGCGGTTAGAGCGAATGGATTTCACCTCGGCTTTGCGGTTGGACGAGCCGAAATACGACCACTGTAGCCGCACTCTGATTGGTTCGTGTTTTTCGTTAATAACTCGAAGAGGAAGCGTCAAATCGAAAATTGGCAAAGAAAATTGTGCCTGGAACCACGCCAGGAATCTTCCATTTCGTTTTCCTTTTTTGACTTCACGGGTCAGCTTGCATATTGACATAGAAAGTTTGTATTGATTAACCTACTCTCTTATTGGACACGATAGTTTCATTTTGATCTTACTGCAATTTTTTAGAAATAAATTTTGTGATAAAATTTATTTTATAAAATTGTTTAAGAATTATCCGAACGATATACGAGAGATATTGACATTTGTATTAATTCCCATTAAAGCTACTGGTCAATCAAAATGGCCGATTCATGTCATCGAAATGTTTCCATCAGAAATGTTGAATGAACGTTTTTATCGAAATACATATTGCAGTAAAAATTGTATGGATGGATTTCCGGTGGTTCTGCTTTTAAATAATATAAAAATAATTCTAAATAGCGTGTAAATGATTTACGGTTACAGTGTTCGTGTAAATACAATTTTGTCCTCGACAGAACTTCAATTTTGTACCAAATTTCGCAACGTTGCCGAATAGCGAAGCTTTAAAGGTTGCAAATGGAAAGTTTTTAGAGCTCAATTTCCGTGTCAGTGGATTGAACGAGTGAAAAGAAGAGAACCTCGATAAATTCGCCATTAATTCGCCGCAACGTTGAGGACACTCAGCTGTGAACGCAGTTTAACGCGATATCCCAGCGCAAAAGCTAAACTGGCGGCAGTTCTTGCGAAATTTATAGGCGAATTTGTGCATATGAGTCGCGCCTAATACAACGCGACCCGTGTAAGCGTGCTTCAATGGAAATAACCACGGAGCTTATACGGCGTAATTAATGCCGCCACTAAATTTATTTTAATCGCCCGGATTACGAGGAATAATAACCGCTAAGTGCTGTTCACAATCTAACATGCGGCGCGGGCCCTGTACTATTGTTTAGATCATTCTAAGAACAATTCTTGCTGCGAACTGCGAATAAATTGGACGATTTGAGGATTTGCATTTACTGCACTCGATTCCGCAACGAATTCATTATCTCTCCATGCGATCCGCGAGTTCTGTTAATGGCACTGTTGATAAAGATAAAACACGCGTGCATGAAATCGCATCGTTAATCACCCGTTCGGAGAAAATTCATTTTTTAAATTTACGTCGACGTAAAACAAATATTCTGTAGTTTTTCGGATCTTTTGTTACATCCTCTCGACGGATAAATCCACGCATCATTTATAATTGTATTCAAATAATTGCCAGATCGACCTAGCACGCCGTGCTACTGAATCGACGTTAGAACAATCGAGCACTGAATTATACAAATATGCGTTACTTTACAATAATGATAAAATCGCATTTATTAAGATTTCCCTACAATTTTGACGTTCTTATGTGCATCGATAAAATAGTTCATTCAAAACCTTTTGATGAAAGCAATCTTAGTATTTCAATAAAAAGTGAAAGAACAAATCAGCGACAATTCTTTTGACCCTTCTGTTAGTTCTAGTGTGTATCATGAACATAAAGATCGTTTTAACACTTTAACTGCCAAACCAACGGCCTGAAAAATCCCACAAAATCATAGCAATTTATTTAACGAAGCATCGATTGGAAACTTAACACTAAACCTACTATAAGAGGTCAAATGATCCTTTCCAGATTTTCTATTTTACAATTACTGACGTTATAAAATTGTCTTCGCAAAAATTGATTCGATGGATTTTTCTATTCCAACACACATTCTAATAAAAATTGCAGAAAATCCAAATAAATTAATTCTTGTCACTTTTATAGGACAAAATACATTAACCAAGTTTACTGCTCGGTAGGTATAGTGTTAAAATGTGTGACACAAAGTTATTCTTCAAGATTCTTCTATTTTTCAAATCTCAACTAAATTTAGTGCAACGAATACATTAATGTACGAATTTATTTTTAATCATGGACAAACGATTCTGTCACCCATATGTGGGTGACATGGCAGTCAAAGTGTTAAATGGTTTTAGCTAACATTCGAAACGTTACTTCGTTCCTTGTATGTATGTCAGAGCAACAGAACCGCTGGAATAGCGACAGCTAATCAGTCAAATTGTAGTCCCAATTCGAGGAACCAAAACTCCAACAATTTTAAATATTTCATTTAGAGGTACAGTAGCGCACGAAAGTATTCAGACACTCTTTAAACCTAAATAACTTTTTTAAGAATGCATATCATGTAGTAAATCAATGCTGCTAGTTGTTCCAGAAAAGTCAAGTCGTTTGGTTCAATTTTGAAAAAGTTATTTAGGTTTGAAGAGTGTCCGAATACTTTCGTGCGCTAGTGTAGGTCCATAGAACAGACCGAGGATTAGAAAATATGCATGCAAGACCTCGATATAAAAGACTGATCTGATTTCTTTGGAACGTCGAAACGAGGGCCGAAACGGCGATTCATATCAGAAGACGGATTACCTCAGGACGAAGGATTAAAGAATTTCATAGACGGTTCCGGGGAAAGCCAAACAAGATCTGATTATTTCTCGCTCGGCAGTATATAATCTCCTCGGAGGAAATCTCGTTCGCTTTAATGTCAGGAATAAAACGAGTAAACGAAGTCGCGGCGTGGCGCGCGGCCCCGCGCCGGAAATTCGGTTCGGCGCGGAGAGTGAAGCGGATCGGAGCGGAGCAAAGCGGTATCCTCGCGAGACACACTCGTCTCTCGTGCAATTTCTTTCCACCGGGCTGGTGCGAACTCGCGCCGATATTTATCTCCCCGGCATCGAGAGAAAAGAGTGGCGCAATAAACGTCAGCTCGTAAAGCGTTACCCCGGATTCCTTTGGCGCCGTACTAAGGGCGTCCCTGTTTTCAATGCGCACCCGCCGCCGTTGTATTACCATAGTACCTACACGGGGCTACAAGATAGAATCAGGCTTCTTACTATTATTGCAAATTGTACGCACGGTGTACGTCATCCTGAACTGCATCGCAAAATCCCTTCTCAACCTTCCTTCTTTCGCGAACGATATTATTTGCCCGGGACACGCGCCGAGCAAAAAACCTTGCCAAATGCGAACTGTTCGCCTAAATTGCACCCTACTGATTGATTATTCATTATTTGTGGAGTGGGAGGTATTTATCGTCGCATCGATTTCACGGTGATTAGCGACTCTTTGGGTTGGGATTCCGTTTAGGTAAGTGGTTCGCTGTCTCTTAACCCTTTACACTCGAGAGGTGACTCTCACTCACCACGTTATTAGATGCTGCAAGTCGAAAGGTGACTCTCGCTCACCAGAACGTTATCTATCGTGTGAATAAAATCCTAATCTTACTCCTATAATCTTAACTATATAATATATATATATAATATAATTATATGGAATGGAAAGCTGCATACTATTCTAACAGGAGTTAGGCAACATTGCTTAACGTCTACTCTCAAAGAAATAAACCCGGCAAAAGACATCGAACAACATATTATTGTAATACTTGTTTCGACAAACCGGGCATGCATCTTGGCAATTGTTACGTCAAATATCGTACAAAACAAAATTACAAAGATTAATGTTTAAGAAATTATCTTCCTAAAGGTGATTAGGACGATAACGCAAGATAGGAAAGGGAAGATAACGGAAGATACGCAAAATGTTGAAATATAAAAATTTTATACATTAATTTGTATGTGTAATCATTTTAAGTTAGTAGTAAGAAATTCACCAAAAATGCTCCAAAACATCTCGAGTTGCTGATTCTGAAAGGGTTAATAAATAAGTACTTTTCTAATTTATTTGTATTTCAATTTAGCGACCAAATGCGCCGGACGATGTCCTCCGACCATGGTTTCTCGCAAGCATAAACTCTTCTACCTGGAACACGGTGTTCCAGAACAACTGTAGAAGAATCGGTAAAAATGGAATATTTTACGATTTTTATAGTGCATAAAATTTATCATTTTTATGTCTTTTCAGACAGTTTCCCCTAAAAATTCCTCGAAATTGCTGAACCATCCGTAGTCCGGCGACTCACGGTGCAATATACAGGAAATCCGTTTCTCTTAATTAATTTTTATTCCTGTTTCGCGACGCAGCTACAGTTCCATTTTATGCAACGTAAATATTGAAAGAAATATGTTCATTGCATCAAATGAAATTTATGTTTACTCAGTTCGTGAATATTTTAAATGGCAGCGAATCCGCTATTTGAACGCGAGTTGTCGCCGCGGTGATGCGAACGAATCATTTTGTCGAGTAGGAAGAGTATAATGGAACAGTATAGAATATGCGTTGCATAATCGGGGGACTTCTGTGAAACTCGCGAGATGAAAAGTAACGTCTCTAACTAAACAAATTGTCGATCGTTATCAACGAATTGAATCGTTTAACACGCAACGCAGAATTTTTACTACTCTCTCCCTCTCGCTATTTCCCTGCAGCTTTTATCGGATGAAATACAAATTTGCAGAATTTCAGGTATCTTTAATTAAGCTCTTAATCCGAATGTGTACATAATGAACGCACACGAAGCTTTCGGTTCTTCGATGTCCTTTTTTCTCAAATAATATGTGGTCGACCAAAAGATCGATATTTAAAACGACCGTCCGAACACGTTTCACGAAAACATCGCGTTATTTGCAAAACGCGCGTCGCATTTTAAATTCGATTTGTTTCGAAAACGTTTATCTATTTTTCACGATCGTGCCATGATTTTAATCAATTTCATCAAACCCCCGATGATATTAATTTCATCCTTCGGACTTCCGTCGGTGCTTGAATTTCATTTTCAACAAATGCGCATCGTTTATGAAATTATTTTCATTGTTCTACAGCCGCGCTTATTTGCAATCCGGCGAACGCGGAATTAAATGAAACGTTAAGAAGAAAACTTCGTGACGAGTTTCGCTGAAAGCAGCGAACACAAAATTAGGATTACTCACTCGATAGGAATACAAAATGGACAGCCGCGGAAACCTTTGAAGTTAACTCGGGGCGCACGCATCGCCTTTAAAAGAACATACTAGAAAATGCGTGGAGGCTGATTCAAGGGAAACAGTAAACTCTCGCATAGAAAATTAAAATTATTTCACAAAGGCCACCACCGTGGAACGCATTCAACGCGCAAAAATACAAGCCGTATAAATACTTCCAAAAAATTTAATATAACCTACTACGTTGTGCGCTCGCAAAACATCTTCGTACCGTTACCAAAAAAGATTCAGACTCGAGAGATTAAATTTTAGCGTTACGCAAGACAAACAATGCAGCTGCGAGACAGACCGCCGTGGCTGGTTATTTATCGAAAAACACGATTAATATAGAAAATTAAATTCTTTTCAATAGGCGAGTAAACACACGGAATTTCCATTAAAAAAACACCGGCTTGGTTATGAATTGCCCGAATAAAGTTGGCTCACCGAGAGCCATTATTATTTATAATGGCGCCGATTAAAAGCAAATAAGTGCAAGCCCGATCGAACGTGCCGATAATACCCCCGCAATCATCCTCTTTGCATTCGCAATTCGAATCAACAAGTGAATCAACCCCGATTATCTTAATCAAGCCGTCGAGAGCCGTATAATTTTCCCTTCCTTATCGATACCGTCGAACAGCGTTACCATTTTCTCCCTTTTTTTCTGCCGTTTTTCGCAACGCGCGTTCTCAGCACGCAGCACGGCACGCGATCGTAAAATCCCGGTCGTTCGACGTCGTTCGAAATTTATTTTTTCCCTCGATCCCCTTCCCCGTCCAACCCCCACCCCGCGGTCGTTTCACGAACGGGGGTGGGGGGTTGGGAACGACATCGGAGCCGTCGAAGTTTCGCGGGATATGAATTCCGAAAGGATAGGTGTCGAGCTGCCGCGTATCGCTCGACGTTTTCCAACTTTACGCCAATATGGCCAGCTGCCGACAGTCATTTTGCGCTTATTTGCACCCCGTCGCGATGTCGCAGCCCCTTAGACCCCCTTCGACCCCCTGCGCGCACAACGTTCGTTCGTAGTGCGGCGGCCCGGTTAGGAAAACCGCGTCGCAGGTCGCGCAAACTGCCAGAAGAAACTGGGTGAAACGGATGGCGGGAGTTTCATTTGATTTTTCCCAGACCTGCCCGAGGAAAATTCCTATCGGGATTCCATTTTCGGGAGAGCGATTTCCCGCGCGGAAAAAAAAATTTCACCGTGCATTTTCGAAGGCGCCGGCATCCAGACAGCGCGGAGAGCAATCTTCGTCCACCGGGAACCTGACAGAAATTCGACTGGGGCTCAGAGGTGACAGTCCGGTTTCTGATTACGCGGAGAATCGTATTTAAAAACATTTCTATCGATATTTTTAACTTTGTATTGGGTATACATTTTTTAACGGAACTGTTAGCCTCTCCTTTAGGTTGCTGATGTTAAATAATTTTTTGGAAGAAAGGACGGTACTTCAGATTAAAGCTCGGAGGTAACAGTCCGGTTTCTGATTACGCGGAGAATCGTATTTAACACGTTAAGCGCCACGCCGAATTTCTGTACCGTTCCTTTCAAGCCACGGTTAGCCGCCAGGCGGGCCGCTCGCCGATATACGAATCAGAGTATAAACAGTCGGGTAACGTAACGCACGCCGCGATAGCAGAACGAAAAATGTGTCGCATGTGTATCTGTGTATATATATGTGTGTATATATATATACAATATATATAATGTGTATATTAATAAATTTTCACTAAAATAAAAACATTTCTTTTTCCATACTTGATTTAGAAATGTTTTACAGCTTCTCTTCGTATGAAAAATAGCTAGACCTGGTGGGAAGTATACTTGAAATGCTTCCGGACCGTTAAACGTTGATATTTCCCGAGCTATTTCGCTTTGTAAAATTTAGAATCTTCGAATCGTTCGCTCGATGACAGACTCGGCCCAGGTCAGAATCTCAGAAAGACGTGAACAATGGATGACGGGTGGCATTAAAATGTTTTATGGAGCGTCTGTGAAACACCCATAGTGCGCTAACAAATAGCCGTGAAACGAACACGACCTTCGACCGAGCAAGAGAGAAAGAGGTGAAACAAAATTTCGCAAGGAGCGAGAAAATAGACTTCGGCGGTCTCAAAGGGCCGAGCACGAAATCTACGATAATCAACTGCGAAAGGGGTGCGCGCTCGGTGGCGCGGGTTTTCAATATATCCAAGGGTTAGGGATGGGGGGGCTGTGCGCCGGAAAATGTCAGATAAAACGCGAGAGGCTTGCCGGTCGGTCGAAAGATAAGCGGGAGGAAGCGACGAGGGAATAAACGATAGTAACAACGTACGTAGTACTAAAAGAATATGAACCCGGCAGCTTATAAGACGGGGAACTTGTGTAGCGGGCGAACAGCCGTTAAGAGGGTAAAAAAGAGTGAGTTCAGTGGCTCGAACGGGGCGAGACGAAGGAGCCGAGCCGAGCGGTGCAGAGCGGTGCAGAGCGGTGCAGAGCGGTGCAGAGAGGTGCAGAGCGGTGCAGAGCGGTGCAGAGCGGACTCGCACAAAGAGGAGAAGCCGGAAGAGAGAAAGAGGTCGGAAGGAAGAGAGTCGGAGAGCGAAAGAAAAGGAGAGAGAGACAGTGTGTGTGTGAGAGAGAAAGAGAAAGAGAGAGAGAGAGAGAGAGAGAGGAGCCAGCGCCGTAGCGCGCCCTGGAAAATTGAAAGTGTGAGTCGGAGGGAGTTTCATTAACAGCAGAGGGTGTCGCCCTGCACACTGCTCCGGGACTTGCCAACTTTTAAATTACGTTTCGGCGGGAAAGTGGCGTTAAGACTGCATCGGCCAACCTGGACCACCATCCTTCTTCTCGCCCGTTTCCCCCTTTTTCCGCCCCGAACGTCGTCCGTTTCATCCCTCCAGGCGGCGGTCTTTGTATCCTTCGCCTCCTTCGTCCTCGACGGAACAGTCTCCTCTTGCATGCTTCCCCGACCTATCCGATACCGGGGATCGATCCTCCCATCCTACTCGAAGGTTCCGCTTACAGGAAGATTCATCCGGGAACGTTTCATGGCCGCCCGTGAATCGGAAAACAAGCCGCGAAAGTTCGAGCGACAGCTAAATCGCGCATCCCGCCGGGGATACGCGCTCGATACTCAAGTTTTAAAGGGATAATTAACGGCTTGTTGACCTAAGACCCCGATGCCGCCGGCTATCCTAAATGTTTGCGCTCGGTTAGGGTCGCTCTCCGAGAAACACGCCAGGTTGCTTTGACTTCGGGTTGCAGACGCGCTGCCTGTTCCCGGCAATCGAGATAGATTACGATGATTCTAGATCTGCTTCGGGAAACTGATGCTCGATCGGTCGGATCGGGAAGGTTCTCAATAATTATTGCTTGCTTCGAGTCGAAGAACTCTGTTCCCCGTCGTTGTATAGAATTTATCAAATTATTCAAATTCAATGCACGGACAGCTGCATTCGAGCCAGCCTTTTTATCGTTCGAAGCTCGAGGTATTTATATTTAGCGGTGCATAATTGGCGCATCTTGGTGCTTCCAATTTCGCATTAGTTAATTATTTCGCATTTCTGGTCCTCTTCTTAACACATTGCGTATGGGTCACGAAACATCTCGTTTTCATGTTTCTTCGACTGAATCGATGACTTAAGGGGGGAAATCCAATTGAAAGCCAGAAATGACAGAAAAACATGATGGTACATTTTTGAAACTTTGGAATCTATAAATATCTATATTAGAGTACAACAATCTATAAATTTTCAAAATAAAAACTAGAGACAAAATGTGTTTGTTACGTTACCAGGGTAGTGAAGCCTTGCGCATTCGTGTGACAAATGATAAGCAAAATAACTGAATTTTGGCATTCCAAGCATGTAAAAACAATCAGTCAGTATAGCCAGTGTATTGGTAGATCTGTGCCGATCGTCTACCGTACCATATAAAGTGTTTAATTATTGTATATTTTGTTATTTTAAAGTTTGTGTTTTAATTAGTAAAGAAACAGCTTTTTAAAAATCATTGATATTTTCAATCTGTTATTGATAATTTTTGTTTACCAGATATATATAGCTCTAAAGTATTATTCAAGTTTGTGAAATAAATAATTGTTAAAATGTAAAAATCTTATATAATAAATAGATGTATAAAATATATGGTAATATTTAAGAATACTTTATGTGAATGTAATAACAAATGCAAATTAAAAATGTGTAAATATACATCGTATTGCTTGCCAAGCATGCTTCTGGAACGTTCAAAAATGTGCGGGCCCTAATTTCAGTCAAACGAGCAAAATAGTGTGAAACAGTTAGATTTAAAACGTGCAACTGACTTCTAACTGAGAATCGGAATACTACTTTTTTCTCAACGAAATGAAAATGAATTTTTTCGTCTGGAAAATTGCTTCCAACAATAACAAGATAGAAAATGCTTTGCTGATTCTCGATAATACGAACCGTTTTGTGTATTTTATGAATTTACAAACTCGAGTTTATATGGTCCCATGGCGAGGCTTGCACGGCGAGCATGGAAATCCTGTTTCGCGTAACAAGTTACTCTGGGTAAAACAGTCTTAATTCCCGCAGTTGCGAAAGAAATAATAAAGCAACCGACCAACGCGTCCATTATCATTTCCCAGCAGGTAGACTACAAAATTTTCAACGTCGTGCTGACAGAGAAAAGGCGCTCCCCCCTGGCTCGGCCGGAAATTGTATTATTGCTACGGTTTTAATGGGTACCGTGTAACCTGGCATCCAGTGGAGACCAATATCGATAAACTTATTATTTAACGCGTACGTTGCGGCTTGACGCAGGGAAGGGAACCTTACTAAGAAGGGAAAAGGTAAACTCACGTTACCATGGTAAAGAAGTAAATTCGTTTCGTCTTCGTGGCTATGGTGACCAAGAACTTATTCTTCGACTGATTATCGTAAAAATATTTACGAATATTTTCTACGATTAAAAGTCCTCTGAAACGACATCGGGCTAATAATTCAATAATGTCTTGTTCCATTTGAAGAACAATCGAGCAATGAATTTTTAAATTAGCAGCATTAGCGCCATAGCAAACCGCTTCTGTTTTATCTGTAGCCGACGGATCGTAGGAAACGGAGTAATATAATAATGTGACATTTATTACATTTTTAAAGTTAACCTTTGAAGCTCACAGCAACGAACTTCTACGCCATTTTGTAGTGACCGCAATCTTCCGTATTACAGAGCCGTTTTCCGCGGCGGAAAAAAAAGAGTAGAAGCAGCCCCGTTGTGCTCGGCTGTCAGATTTTAATACCGTCAGAACACTTTCATAAATTCTTTATATCATAATAAGACCGAAACGGTGTATCTTACCTTTGTGAAACCGGCTGGAAAGGTATCAAATTCAAAGGAACCTAGAAAACTCTGGCGCAAATGTAAATCCAGTGTTCATCTCGTGGCTGCTTTCATCGCCTTTGAAGAATGTTCCTCATTGTTTGTCCGACTTCTTTCTCACGGAGAAAGAAGTCTTTCGCAAAAGTATCAATATGCACGTTCTTTTGCCTTTTCTGCTCGAGGTGTTAATCATTAAACGCTACCAACAGAATTTACAGACGATGGATGCGCCACGAGAGAACCAGTCAAACGATTGCAAAAATCTGTTTCGATTCAATGGTCCGATCGAGATAATTACAATCGCAATTCGTTTTCTAACCTCTCAAAGACACATTCTGATTCTCCATTTTTTAAAAGCTACGCCATTTTGTAGACCATCAAGATTTCTCAATTATTTCAATTCGAATTGTAAATACATTTTCAACCGTTCATAAAGTTTCGGCACAACTCGCTTATTGCTCATTAACTCGCCCATTTTTATTTATATCATCTTCATAAAAATTAGACGAACGTCGCAAATACCACTAAATACGTGTGCAAAATCCGAATGCAAACAGTTGGGCAGTTTCTCCGGAAAAAATGTCC
>CM052091.1:11190648-11203443 GCA_028453745.1 Agapostemon virescens
ACGATGACGCGATAATTCCGTGGTCGTTTCGATGAGCGGCGACCCTAAACGGGGAAAAAAGGAAGTTGAAAACGTTCAGGGGACCGACAAGGAAGCAATTGGTCACGCACAGCGTGATGAGAAAGCGACGCAGGGCACGCCCTGGAAACGGGGATCACGAGTCCGGCGTGGTTCTGCGTCGATCGGTTCACGGTTCAACAACTTGAACGTCTCGAGACTGCGCACGGTTCAGGAACGTTGTAATCACTTGTGACCACTCGACTGGTTTTGTGGCTGTCAACGGGTACAGAGGCGGCGATTAAGCGGCATTAAAGATTGCTATCCCGACAGGTGCTCCGTAGCCGGTCGAGCTTAAAATAGGTGAGATACAACGGCGAACAATGGGCGGTCGTAATTTTCAGACTGTCCTACTTACAGGGCCGTGTAATTAACATTCCGAGGAACCACGATTTGCAAGAATTTTTGCTTCAATTAGAATGTTCTTTTCGCCCTAATAACTTGTACAAAATTTATGTTTATTAAACGCAACGTCGTTTACGTGGTTAACCCCTTGGCCTGCGACTTATTTTATAATAAGTGACTAGACTTTCTTTGTCCTCTGCAGCACGACAAAAATAAAATAAAATGTTATTTCCATTTAAAGAAAATTCAGGAAATACATGTTTAGAAGATTCAGTTCGAAATCTTGATCATGAATCTGACTCGTTATTTTAGGGCAAAGGGTTAACCTTTGGCGCCTGAAGCATCATTAAAAATTACTATATCATTGTTCAAAATATTGTTTACGTTATTATTATTTGAATCTCATAAAATATTAAAAATTCCAGTTTTGAAATTAATTGAGGAAAAGTAAATTACTTAAAGTAATTAAGTTTAATTATTACGGTTAGATCTTCGCTGCCTAATTTTGTACATTTGCGAAAAGTTAGCACATTTGGGTCACGGTACGATTAAAAGTGTTCGAAGTAACGGAAAGAATTCGGAAAAATTCTGTAGAGTGGATGAACACGTTAAAAAGGCTGATTTGCAATTGTTTGCAAACGGAGAAAGTCTAATGAAAATGTTACAGCACGTTTCCAATACGGAAATGACGATAAATGAATGTTAGAATTTTGTGGTACTCTGGCAAACAACTGGAACAACTGTCTAGAAAACAAATTCGAAAATTACCCTCGAAATAAAACAAGGTTCATCGTAGAATGTCTTCCTTTACCTTTGAGTTCAAGTACACAGAACGTTTGCACACGAGTACCACACATTCACTCTCATTCTCTTTATCTCTCTCTTATTCTGTGTACGCATGTCTGTCTCTCTCTCTCTCTCTCTCTCTCTCTCAATTTCTCGTCGGGTTCAACTTTCCTCCCGAATGAGCTAGAGAGTTCTCCCTGTGGGACGAAATACATAACTCGCTTATGTACGCACGTGAGTTTCCCCCGAGTGGTCATAAAATTGCATATTCATACTACACGACTGCCGCTTTTAGCGCAGTAATGAAATGGTGCGAATAAGATATTTGAAATAAGGTTGCAACTGATAAACATAGCAACAACATCCTCGAGTCAGGTTCATAGTCTGCTGTTTTTCCAGCACGCGTTCCCACAGATACGAGAGATCCTCGTCAGCCATTAGGACAAAGTATGTTCGTAGAATTTCGTACTTGTCTCACCTCTGCTACTTTTGCAATAATATCTGCCGGTTAGTCTATAGTCTACGCGGTTTACCTCGTCCGTTCTTGTTTGATCTTCTTGCCTTTCCGAGCACATTAATATTTTGTCACCTTACATTCACAGGTTCCTTTTCTTCCTCCTCATCCGTCCTCTATGCCTATTTAATTAATTTACTATCGCTTCTGGATGCTTCCAGAATTATTCTTTATTATGTCTCAGTGTATAAATTATTTCCTTATGATGTCTTTTGTGACAAATCGTCTTTGCACGGAGATTTCGCAACGTGAACGTTTTATCGCAGATTCGGCAATTTATATAGTTGGAAAAATGAGAATTAACTGAGGACCAAAATGGTTTTCTGTTTTGTTGTGTTCGCTCCCCTTATCGTTTGTAATAAATAGATTTCGCAGGATTAAAGTTGTACTACACTACCTCCTGCTCAAAAGACAAAATTGGAGAAATTGGACAAAATTGGAAAAACGTAAAATAACTGAGGACCAAAATTATTTTCTGCTGTTTCGTCCCTCTTGTCGTTTTCAATAAATCGCCTTTGCACGTTGATTTGGCAGGATTAAAGTTTTACTACGCTTTCTCATGCTCAAAGGAGCAATTTATAAACTTGAACATGCAGTTCGTATCATTTTGTGAATTGAACGGTAAGAGACAAGTTTGCGAAAACGTGAAATGACTGAGAACCAAAATTGTTTTCTACTGTTTCGTCCCTTTTATCGTTTGTAATAAATCGCCTTTGCACGTCGATTTGGCAGAGTTAAAATTTTACTACGCTTTTTCATGCTCAAAGGAGCAATTTATAAATTTGGCCATGCAGTTCGTATCATTTCGTGAATTGAACGGCAAAAGACAAAGTTGGAAAAACGTGAAATGATTGAGGACCAAAATTGTTTTCTGCTATTCCAACCCTTTTGTCGTTTTCAATAAATCGCCTTTGCACGTTGATTTGGCAGGATTAAAGTTTTACTACGCTTTCTTGTGCTCAAAGGAGCAATTTATAATTTTAGCCATGCAGTTCGTATCACGAAATGAACGGCAAGAGACAAGGTTGGGAAAACGTGAAATGGCTGAGGCTTGTAACTGTTTTCGGGGTTTGCTGTCTTGTTCCCCAATTCGCCGGGCTTTGTTTGCTCATTTTCAATGAATTGTACTAAAGTGCGCTAATTGCGTATTGGCCGAGCAATTCGGTTCTCGTTCCAAAATCGATTCTTTCGCGATTGGTATTTAAGGAAGAGCGGAGAGCGATGCCGGGCCGCATGAAAATGCCGTTTCGCTCCGGTTGTAATCAGCCGCATTGTCTTTTACTACAGTTCAACGATCGTTAAAACGTAACAATGCTCGTTGAAGCAGCGCAATTACAGCCATGCCTGCGTCAGCCGGCATACGTCAATGTTTGCTCGTTCCCGGCAAACGGTCGTCGTAACGGTCCCGATAACTTATAAACTAATATTTTGTAAATTAATAATTCATTCGAGCACGGCCAGTAGCAGCGGCGGCGGCAGCAGTTATGCTCGACGCCGGGCCGAACATCCGAGCAGAAATCGATTAACGCGTCTCGTTTAATGGCTCTTTTAACGACCGCTACAAACGGAACGTAATGATTCACTATTAAAGCGATTGTTGATCAATTATTGCACTCCGCGATCATTACGATCGACCTGTTTACCGGCGGCCGATTTTCACGCGTGGCACATTCGCCGAGCTTTCACTGTCGCTAAGTAGTTGTTTATCGAAATGATTTCCCCGTATTGTCACAATCGTTGCCAGTTAGTGTTTATCTTACATTAATCGTGCACGGAACGTTGATTTATCGAATAACGTCAACATTAGTGCGTGCAACGCTTCTTCCCGAATACCAGGAAATTCGTATATACGGGCTATCAAATTCTCAATTAAATTATGTTAACGAAACAGAGGCTCGAAAACTGTATCTCGTTTCATTATTTTAACCATCGAATTTTTCCATTTGTATTTCAAACACAGGGGAAACTGCAATAACGTACAACATTTCTGGAAACTGTAACAAAATAATCCACGGTATACGTAAAGTAAACAAACAAAATAAAAGCAGTTGATTAAAACATCAAACGAAAATAAGTAAAAATAACGACCGAATGTTTTCTCGGAGTTTTTAGGAACGCGCAGGGGAGAGAGTGTAATAAAAAATAAAATGGAAACCGACAAAATGCACATGCCCGTTAGCGTTGCGGACGGCGAGTTCGATGAGGTTCCGAAATCCGCAGCATTATCGGAAGGAGTTTCCATCGAATCCGGTTCGATTGCACCGATTGCTTATCGAGACGTAACAATGCTCGCTGAAACAGCATAATTACAAGGGCTAGCCAGCATACGTCAATGTTTACGTGACGCGCGTGTAACGTGCGTCGAATGGTACCCGATGTAACGCAACCCCTTGTTCCGTCGACCAATCAACGAGAATAGGGGCTAAGATGGACGCGCTATGTTGAATCTAAATATTCGCAGCTCTGTCATAATCGAAGAAACCAACATTTTTCACGGCGTTTTCCATCGAGGATAACCTCTGCGAAAATCCAGAAGATTTTCCTGCGCGAACGAAAATGTACACAGTGTCCAACAAACGTTCGAGTCCTTTGAAAGGAGTGAAACCTGATTCTAAAACACTTTTTCCTTTGGAAGAACGTTACACGCAGCTTCGTTGTCGAATTATTAACCCTTTGCACTCGAATGGTGACTCTGAGGCACCACTAAAAATAGCCGCAGCACTGTTTAAAATAATTTTTATATCACTATGCTTGTGTCACAGAAATTCATAAAAATTGAATTGTTGCAAGAATATCATGTAGAATGAAAATATTCTAGATCAGAAAGAGCGAACGAGAAATTATTGAAATTAATGAGAAACCAGAGCGTTAACTGAATAACTGACGGCTTCCAGTTCTCGTCGTGCTTGAATCGCGATCAAGAGAAATTCTCTTGTGCGACAATTTTTCTTGTTCACGATTCGAGCATGACACGGTAACATCGGCACTTCGGCAGTAGCTGCACCCCGAATGGCTCGTGTTTCTCGTTAATAATTCGAGATCGAAGTCGTGCAGAATATTTTTGCAAAGGAAAAAATTTATTGGAATAACCTAAAGAGTCCCTGTATGATTCGCCTGAATTCACTCTGACATAATACTGTAAATAATAATTTTATTCATCGCCAATTTTCATAGTTTTCTAGAATTTGTATTTTTTAAGATCATTAATCGCGCAATAATGAATTTTCGCTGTTTGTCGCCCGTTATATTTACACTTTAAGGTCCGACTCTTCCGGCGAGTACTTTATCAATCATCCATTTTACCGATGTAATTACTGGGCGAAATCGATTAGGTTGTCGGTCGCAGCGCTTCTCCGTGAACGTTCGTGAAAAGTTAAAATCTTGGCCAGCCCCGTCGAAGTTACTATTTCCGTTCATTTTTCATGAATTTTTCAGTGGGGAATTTTAATTACGGTGCACGAGGAGCTCGCGCATCCATTAACCCCTTAAATAATTAGTGTCAAATTGTGCTGCTTCGGTGTACCTCTATTTCACAGTTTTATTAATGCGTTTCGTTACAGTTACCTACCGAAGAGAACGATTTTCGCTTACCTACGAAAATTATTCGACATCGAGCGATAAACGTGTTGCATTTGTTAACAAAAAATACCAATGAGCCGCGAGCATAGCTTTTATATTCTGGAATGACATTCGACAGCTTGAAACGTTTAGACAAGGATTTTATTCGAAACTGCGGCATCAACGTCTCCCTGTTTGCTTCTGGATATGCAACGTTGACATGTCCAGCAAATTAACATAATTTGCGTTAAGCGTAAAAATAATATTTGCGACGTCCTCTTCGTGTTGAAGTTTACACACTAATCAGAATTACAATGTTACTTATACGGTATTAAAAAATGGTTTATTGTAACAGGGGATTCCTGACGTTAGTCTGAGAAACATTTTCCTTTGCGAAAATTGCGTGTGTCACTTCATTTTCGAGTTATCAACGAAAAGCACGAACCAATCAGAGCGCGGCTACTATGAACGGATTCCGGCTTGGTAACGCATCATGCTGAGCTCAACGTTGCCGTTGGCCGAGCCCAAATGCGTCCGCCATGAACGCGCCCTGATTGGTTCAAGTTTTCCGCTCATATTTCGAAAATGAAACGTTGAATCGCAAATTTGCAAAGGAAAAAGTTTCTTCAAATAATCCTAG
This sequence comes from Agapostemon virescens, assembly GCA_028453745.1. Lineage (NCBI taxonomy): Eukaryota > Metazoa > Arthropoda > Insecta > Hymenoptera > Halictidae > Agapostemon > Agapostemon virescens. The sequence continues at coordinate 11,196,549 of CM052091.1, forward strand.
AAATTACATTTTTCTTTCTGGCTATATATTGAAACGTCCAGGTACGTTGTATATATGTCTTGGTATATATAGTGCATTTTAATGCAAAAATTAGCCGAACGTTGCCGTTGGCTGAGCCGAAATACGTCCGCCATGGACGCGTCCTGATTGGTTCAAGTTTTCCGCTAATATTTCGAAAACGAAGCGTTGAATCGCAAATTTGCAAAGGAAAAAGTTTCTTCAAATAATCCTAGAAATTACATTTTTCTTTCTGGCTATATATTGAAACGTCCAAGTACGTTGTATATATGTTCTGGTATATATGGTGCATTTTAATGCAAAAATTAGCGTTTCGCGTATAATTCGTTCAGATTCGTCCGCATCCGATCTCGCGGAATGATTTTATTCCTTTAAAACAAGAAGATGACCGGCGGAAGATTACGAAACTATGAGAACAAACTTCGCGGAGTTGAAGACGCCCGATTTTCTAAAAGTTTCTCGATTTTCAGTGGCGCGACGGATGCGAACAATGCTGCTTCCTTCCCGCGGGTCTTGATGGCGAATAAGCAACACCGAAACCTGAAGCTGTCGTTGAGATTCGACGCGTGCAAACACTCGTAGCTTTTGAGGCACTCAGCGGAGGAAACAGCACGCCGGAAGTAACTGATTCATGCAGATTTATCGCGACGATCCCTACCACCGTCAAAGAACCCGACCGCAGCGTTGTTCTTGCTCGTATTGCCGCCTGTCTCATGAAAACTAACGAATTGCTCGGGAATATTTCCTGCCGTACAGTTTTCTCTATACACATTGAAAAATTCGAGATAAAAATGTCTCTGCCAATGATTTCAAAGTGTTCGAATTCAAAGTGATCGCCATATTGATTTTAATTGTATTTTATATTTCATCGACTCGAATATTTTTAAGCTCTTTCGAGAGATGCAAGGAATAATCTGTGAAATGTGAATTTTCTCAAACCATTTCTGCTCTTTTGTGCGCGTAACGTGCAGTTCGAATAAGCAATTGTTTGAATTTTTAAATACTATAGCGGCGTAGCTACGAAAAGGAGTCAGTCAAAATTAAAGAATAAATCGATCGAAGTAGAATCGAATAATTAATAATTATGGAACGAAGATGGTTCTCGATGAAATCGGATATTTTGTGCGCATGGTAGTGGACATTAATCGACAAATTGTATTTTTACAAAAGAGTAGTTATGAACTGAACGATACTGCAAAAAGTTGCAGCATTCCAAAACGCGAAAATTTACGCGGACAAATGTTCCTTTTAATCCACAGTTTCCATTAATAAAATAACGCTTGCTTAACGATACTGTCGCAAATCGGACATTTCGTACCAGATAATCTAGTATAACAATTCCAGCTGGCGCAACTACCGATTAACAAATTACAATGTCTTTCGAAAATAATTTACAAAATAAATTACGAAAATAAATTAAATTAATAAATTAAAATAAATTACAAAGCTTCGAAAATATTTTTATAATTCGAAGGATTGCGAAAGAAAAATTCGAAGCCAGTCTTTTTGACTTGCTGGATAGTCTTGGTATTAAGCAAAATTTATAACGATTCGCCCGTTGCTCGGGTTTCCGGTCCCGGAGGCTCGGAATTGACGGCGACTGCGAGTAAAATGAGTAGGCCAGGGCCAGGGCCGAGTATATCGGTTATCGTCCCGGCAAAGTAAACGGTAAAGTTGGTCTCTTTGACGGCGGGGATTGATCGACACGTGCAATTTAAAGCTCACGCACGTGTTTGATAAAACAACCGAATTACGATACAGCGTTGGAGAGACGACAGAAGGGGAGGGAGAACCGCGAACAATTCACGGACAAAGGGGGCCCCGGGCCGAAACTTCGTGCCAAAACAGCTTTTAATACTAATGGCCAACTATGTGGCAACTTGGAGGCCCCGAATGGCAAAGCCCTGGGTGTTTCTGACTCCCGGCAACACGCATACCGTCGTATCGCTCTGCAAGCTTGACCTAGTTGATCACCGAACCTGCTGCCTGCAGATTCAATTTAATCTTATGACCGGATCAAGCCGCGAGAGCTTAGATTGCGCTCGTTCCCGGTTACCGAGCCGCAGCTCTCTCTCCCTCTCCTTCTCTCTCTCTCTCTTTCTCTTTCTCTCCCAGCTCCGTACGCCATAAGGAATCTAATAATTAGATTGTTGCCAGCCGAAACGAAATACGATCCGACATTAGCGCGCAGACAAGCCGCGGGGGTGAGTTTCGCTACCCAACGTCCGGTGGCCTCCGCAACGCGAGTCTCTCTCGAGGGGCGAATAGAAAACTTACGGACGAGTAACTTTACTCGAAGAAGAGATTGTTGGCCGCGGCTTGATTAGGAACGACTTATGACCGAGCCCTTGATTTATTTTATCGGCTGCTCGCTAACCGAACGATGCCTCTCCGTCGAACCGATGGGCGAACCCAGTGCCGCCGCAAAGATAGAAAAAGTGTTCGTTACCGTTGCGATACCCTCGGTAATTTTGTTGAATTTAATGGGGCCGCTCTAGCAATTAGGCGATGGAAGATCGACGGCCTAGACGCTGCATAATTAACACTAGAACTACCAAACCAGTCAAAATGACTTGTCACTACTTATTTCTTTCGCAATTACTGAAGTTATAAAAATGTTTTCATTAGTAATTTTATGATATACTTCTTTAACAATTTGACTGCCATTTCACCCATATATGGGTGACATAATTATTTGTCCTTGTTTAAGGATTTTTAAATTTGTTAAAGGATAACTATGTGTCAGACAGTTTAACTTTTCAATTGTTACTGCATTAAATAAATTACTTTGATTTTGTGCAATTTTTTAGGCTGTTGGTTGGGCAGTTAAAGTGTTAATGAACCACATGTTACAATAAAAATTGAATGAAGTTTGAATAGATGCAGTCCTGTTATTATCACAGAGCAATGCATATCGTTGGATTTATTGTTCTAGTGTTAAAACTGTTTTATGTATTGGGTCGGAAACTAAATGATTGCGGATTTTGTCGATAGGTGATTTTAGCATATTCTTTTGCTTTGACAACGCTTTCGAAGCACCTGATTTATCTTCTCTTCTCATTGTTTCGATTTCTATCTTTAATTATTAGTAAGAAAATTATATAGTTTGTTATTACTTTCGTTTTTATCCCAATTTAAAAATGAAAGAACAAACGCGCGCGTTTTAGACATATTTTATCGTGTCATTTCCGAAAAGATAGGAACGCAACGCAAACGTACAAGAAGTTATGTGCCATACATGAGCACGAGACTTTTCGCATAACTGTAGTTGCATATTGGATCCGTCTTGGGTCCGTTTAATTCCATAGATTCAGAATCAACGAGAAGGTTAATGTATCTGTAAGACATAGCCCTGAGAATATATTTTAAGAAATTGATAAATAGGCCAGTGAATAGATTCGAACGTCGTTAATTGTAAAATTAATCCGTTATTGCTCAAGGATTGTCATTTTTCAATTATCGTATTTCCTAGACTCGAATTTCGATGCCCGACGAAGAGTATAGGCCACAGTGGTGGGGATGCCGCTACGGCAGTTACCCTGTTGTTAATCGAGCAGTTAAAACGACTTTACAACGTTTCGGGGCCAAGATGGCGGCATTTAACGCGACGTTACTGTCCTACAAAAAATTGGGAAATCGAACGGTGGATGCAGGGACTGCGTAATTTTTCAATCTCGACCGGTTCTTCTTTGCGCAATTATTCCCCTCCCTCATTTATCTCTTATTTTCCAGTGGACAGTACCGTCACTATCCTCCTCAGAGGAACTTTTCAAGTTGAAAGCGTATCAACACCGTCACGGTGACACGTTAATCTACGAAGTGCAACACTCTTGAAGGAATACCCCGATGAAAGTTCCGAAGCGCCTTTGAAACTCCTGTCCCTTACAAAATGCTTTGAGCCGTGCATCAGGCCTTTTCAATGATGCAACCCGCTTGATTCAGTTTCTGACCCAGAAAAACATTTTGCTCGATACACCCTCGGTCCCTTCATTCTCATTGGCTTCGCGTTACCGCTTCTTCTTTTTCTCTCTCTCTTCTTTCCAGCGGCGTCCACGCGGACAGCTACCCCGAAGAAAAAGGATTTGGGGATCTTGTGCAACATCGTTCCAATGAAAATGCTCTCCTCGCGAAGCGGGATTGTTCGCACAGCTTCATCTAATTCACCGATGAAGATTTCTGCAAATGCTTCTTGTCCTTTCAACGATTCCTCCGCCTTCGTTTATCTTGTCTCTCCAAGCTGCGACGAAACCATTCGTCATTTTCCTCCCGCCACCCTATAACGTCGCCTAAGGTATGCCGCAGCTATCCAGAACGAGAAGTGAGACTGCTAAAATATTTTATAAAAATCGCTGGTTCGTGAAATTTATCTGAATCCGAACAACCATCATTTTCGTCGAAGACTATTATAATCGCACTAATTGTAAAATAAAGAATGTAAGGAACCTCGTGGTTCTACCGTTAAAAAATCCTACTTGAGTCTTCATTTGAGCCGTTTATTTTTAAAATGGCGTAAATCCATTCATAGCCATCAAAAACATATTATTTCTTTAATAATGTTAATTATGCTAATTGGGATGATAAATTTGACACCAAAAACATTATTCTATTATGTTATCTGTTACCCATATTTTTAAATTTAATCCAACGCAAACCCTTAAGCCACTTTCAAAATAAACGGCTCATTTGTTGCTTCTCTGTAGAAAATTTTCTAAATTTTCCAGAGGTTATGGGTAAATTCTAGAGCCCACGAAAAAGTCGTAGGAAGTATGAAATAACGTTAGATTTGAAGAGATCGTTTCAACTATAAGAACAGAATGATCTGAAAATCTCGAAAGTATAGTATTACGGTGAAAGCGTCGGATAATGAATCGAAAAACTATGTTCGAGATTTAAAATCATCGTAATGCAGCTATGATAGAAGCTCTAATGCATTTTTTCGCATAAAATGTTGAGAAAGGTTTGATGGAGGTATTAGCTTACTTTCGAGAGCGATCGCGCGCATTATTCCGCCGGCGACGAGTCGCACGAATGCATTTCGACGTGCAATCGCAACGGAAAACCTTAAACGCGCGTGGAAAATGTTTAGGTGCGTGAGAAAAGTGAGAGTGCGCGTTTCGACGAAAGAGTCGGTCAAGAGTGAACCGTGTGAGGGGAAACCGGAGAAAATGTCTTCGCAAATTACTGTCGTGGGAACCCGTGAAAACAGGAGAGATTTCCAGCAATATTTTACGGTTGCGTTCAGTTTGTTCTCTAGCCTCTACGCTAATTATCAAATTGCAAATGTAAGCTCGTAATCATTTCAAACATCGAACCATCGAAAAGAAAATTCGACAGATTTTTATTATCCGCACGCGGCGTTTCATCCGCGGTCTTCGTCATCTATAACGTCAACTCGTTTAAATATTAGTTTAGTTTATTGAATTGCAAATTTTCCGAAGCACACGCTGCAGCGCAATCGGAAAATTCGAGTTTTCCCCTAGTAGCAAATTTTCAATTCTCCTTGAATCTCATAAATCGTTACGAAAATTCAGACTCGATATTCTACTATACTAATTGATCGTAACGGAGACAAAAAAGGATACGTCACTGGGAATATAAAAATTTAACGCTTCAACTACCAGCCGCGATTTATTAGTCTTCTACAAATCAGAGACACAGTTGTTGGGGTCTTAATCAATTTTTCAGTTGACGGATCAACAAATCCTCGGTAAAATATTTTATTAATTTCTTAACAGTCTTAAAAAGTGTAATAAGCTTCCGGTAGCCAAACTGTCAAGGCACGCATTGCGAGGGTGTTGAAGTAAACGGAATGCAGCACCAAAGAGACGCACAGTAAAGTCACGTTAAACGCCACCAACTTTGGTCCGAAACTTTGAACAGTAAAGTCGTTTTAATTGCTCGAATAACTACAAGATAACTGTTACAATATTACTCTCCCTACTGCAGGCTATGCCCCTCGGGGGGCCCAGAATTTCTAGAGTCTATACGCGACAAGCACAACGTTTTAGACCCGAGGCGGTGGCATTCGACGCAACTTTATGATACAACTCGTAAAAATAATCGAACTGCGGATTGAAACGCGAAGCTTGGTTCTAGAGGTTATTACACTAATACGTCTTCGAATTGTTATTAAACCTAAAACGATTAAGATCCTACGTTAACACACTTTAACAGGCTTTTGGTGTTGGAAGCGCGAAAGCACACATTGCGAGAGAGTTGAGGTAAACGAATTGCTTGAAAGCCTGGTTCCAGAGCTTCTTTTATTAATATCTTTTAACACGTTGAATGCCACGGTGGTCACCGGTGACCGGCACGATTATGTCGTTTAAGAATAATTACCATTAAATCAATGGCATTGAACATCGATTTATTATTGTGGAAATGAATCAGATTGTAGTATGGGGTGATAGCTTCATTATACAGTAACTAAAAATTCTCCTTAACCCTTTGCACTTGAAGCAATTCCACTCCAAAATCGAAATAATATTTTTATCTGTAATGGCTCCACTACAGATAGTTCGTTTCCTTTCGTTCATACGAAATTAATTACTATGTCTCGTACTTAGAACTTTAACTAGGGATGTAAGAGTTGGTTAAATAATAGTATGGCAAGTTTTAGTGTCGCCTTAGAGGCGCCATTCGAGTGCAAAGGGTTAATAACATTGATCGCTCTATGAATGAAATAAACGGAACTCGTCGGAAGTACACAAAATTCGCTCGGCATTCAACGTGTTAAAATAGCTGCTGAAATGGAAATTATTAAGCTGCTATTAGATAAGGTGCAATAATTAAAAACCTGTAATAGGATGTCGGTGGATTAAGCGCGAAAGTACGTATTGCGAGGAAGCTGAAGTAAGCGCAATGCTACAGTGGCATG
>CM052091.1:11203843-11225422 GCA_028453745.1 Agapostemon virescens
TAAGCGCAATGCTACAGTGGCATGCAACTCGTGAAACTACTCGATCCGCGGATTAAAACGCGAGGCTTGGTTCCGGAGGTTGTTGCATCGATATCTTTGGAAATTGTTACTGAAATGAGAATGACGAAGCTTCTAACAAACCCGATACAGTAATTAAAAACTTGTAATAGGCTTTCAATGGTTTCGGCGTCGAGATGCGCACTGCGAAGAAGTCGAAAGGTGTAATGTAGCACCAGAGAGATATATAACTCGTGAAACTACTCGATCCACGGATTAAAACGCGAGGAATGGTTCGGGTGGGTGTGGTATCGATATCTTTTAAAATTGTTAGTGAAATGAGAATGACAAAGCTTCGATTAGATAGGGCGCAATCATTAAAAACCTGTAATAGGCTTTCGGTGGTTTAAGCATCGATGTGCGCACTGCGAGGTAGTCGAACGGTGCGATGTAGCACCGGAGAGACGTATAACTCGTAAAAATACTCGATCCGCGGATTAAAACGTGAGGACTGGTTCCGGAGGTGATCCGATAACTTGAAATCGACAGATACATTTTGCCGGAGAAATAGAATATCGAATCTACGATCGCCAGGGGAGGATTCAGCGTTGAAAATCTCTCGAGTCGAGTTTACGAGCACGAAGGGGTTGGCGGTCTGAACGTCCGGGAAGGCGTCGATATCTTTAAATACTCGTAAACCGTTAAGGGGGTATTAAGTGGACAGTAAGTTGAGAGATGATTGCAGATTAACGGCCTCATTAAGGTCTTCGAACAGCCCCGGCTACAGGCAATTACGATCGACAGTAAAATTCACGCCCCCCTGGAAATGACTTTTATATCGGCGCGCTGCACACGCGGCTTGAAGAATGACGGCAGCTTTACGACCAACTGACCGATGAGAATACTCGAGAAACCCATCAAAACCCCAGACCTAGCCGGCTAAGAAAACATCGCGATCCAAGGAATTTCGCAAACTCGAGTGCGAATCATCTCGTAATCGAAGAACGTAATTAGTTTTCCAACAAAGAGACTTTGACGGAACGAATGGGAGACGTTTATGCGTCCACTAGCTGGCGATTATTTGATTCCGGAGAAAAAGAATTGAAAAACATATAAAAGAACAGCAGAAAATGGCAAAAGATTGCTGTCTCGAAGTCACGCGGAATTAAAAGTGTTTTTCGATCCTGAACATTTTTATAAAGACGCGAAGGAAGACATATAAAATTAATAGCCGGTTATAATAGCCGGCGCTAATAGCCGATCGAAACTATCGATTGACCTACAAAGAAGACGAAAACCGTCGCATGTTTCTTAAATCTAATTCGCGCGTTTCAAGAATAGTTTTACACATATAGAATTTGCGAAGTCGAGTTCCGAGGACGAACCTTCGGATGAAAAATCGTTACATCGCGCTTCCAATATCTTCTCGTCGAAAGAATCACTTCTAGGTCCCTTTCGCCGACGGTTCGACGGTGTCCTGCATAAAAACGCCATTATTTTACCGCACCGCTTACAGTCGTTGAACATCGTAGATTGAAAGGGAGGCTGTCCCTCCGTCGCTGACCTTACAACGCGCATTTATAAAGCCAGCTCGTGTCTTCGGGAAGCTCCCGTGGAACATCTTTCCATTTGTCATCCCGCGGGAGCCCCGAAAATCCCGTAGAACGGAATTAACTTCGGTTTGTCGGCCGGGGTCGGCGTTTTCGAGATCGTCTTCCATCAATCGCCTTCTGCTCCCGTCATCCATCCCCGAGACGCTCTTCAACCCGTCCGCTCTTCGTTTCCGCCGCTTTCCTTCTCTTCGAACTTCCGCCGTCTTCGTCGCCCGGCCGACTGTCCTCCGTTATTTTCCACTTTCTTTCCTTTTCATTCCCGAGCCTCATTTGTTATTCTGCCAGGTTGTGTTATTTGCTTGCTTTCGGTCGGCTTTGCTCTCCCTTCTCTCTCGAGACCTTTCTCTCTCTCTCTCTCTCTCTCTCTCTCTCTCTCTCTCTCTCTCTCTCTCTCTGCCTCTCTCTTCCGCATCTTTCGCCTCCCTTTTCCCTGAACCTTACCCTCTACACACCCTTTTCTTCCATCTTGCATCCACCTGGCTTATCCGTAGACAACTACTCCGGCACGTGATCGATACCGTAGGGGAGGGAAGAGCTCCGCAAAAGGCTCGGGGCGAGTTACCCTCTCGTGTCAGCGTACCTGCAAAACGCTCGCCAGCGACAAACTTTCTGCGAAACCTGGCTACAGCCTGCCATAGTCGGTTTTGAGATGCTAGGAGGCCCGGCGGACATGCTCGTAATCACAGAGCACGAGTTACAACCGTTCTAGCTTGATAACAAGACCTCGTGCAAATTACCAGTTTCCCTGGCCTACCGGCGAGAAACAGGATTATGAAAAATTCAAACCCTCTAGCAGATTTTCTGCACGAAAAATTCGGCTGGATTTTAGAATATCTCTATTTCCTGACACACTCTCGGCAATTTTTTCTGGAGGCCAGAGATGCTGTAACCGCGTGCCAGGCGTTCGATAGCTTGGCCTGTTCAGCGCCTGTTTTACGAAACACTAAGAACGAGTTTTAAAATACTTTGGGGAGATTATTTGGCCACTTTTCCAGTAACGTACGATCGACGAATAAATTTGTTCAATAGTTCCTTGGATATGCACGTTTGGAGTCTCAATAATTGTAAATAGAAAAATTAGTTTTGTGGACCTAGTGAAGATATTGGGTTGTCTGTATTTAACTATCTATAATAAAAAGAAATGGAATAAACTTGACAGAAATGTTTCAAACTGTTTCATCTGCGTCAAAAGAAACAACACGGAAATTAGCTAGTTTTTGGTTATTAAGCTGCACGTTAAAAATCAATAAAAACGTACAGAAGAAAAAGAGATTGCACAAAACGTTTAGAAAACGATACGTTTACATTGCACACTCTTTTTCGTTTGCATAAATACGAGAACAGTCCGATGACCTGTTTCAAATATTCGATTGGAAGCAAAGCAGCGCTATCGGATGAAATATTTTTTGGTGATGGATTATTGTTAAAACGACAGGCCAGGAAAAAGACATGAAAGTACCATGGAGATGAAATTATCGAGCCTTTGGAGACGTCGGCTGACAAACAGCAGTCAACTTGAGTTAACCACCGTGCGCCGGGAAGTTGGATGAAAGTCCTGAAAGCCTGGGACAAAATAGACCTCGACACTATCGTCTGAGGGCTAATGCGGCCTCCCGCCAGATTTCGCTAGGATTCGTGTCGCTGTCGCGCTTTTGGATTAGCGAGGCGAGAGCCAGGGTGCATAAAGCTAATTGTACCGTGTACGATGGAAAGAATAGAGTGTGGTGGAAAGGGCTTAACACACGGGCTGTTACGAAGACATCAAAGACACTAATTTGCTAAGTAGTTACGTTACCGTCTCGCGAATTTCAATAGCGCGAGGACCCGATAAAACATCCGAGCAAATACGCGATGACCCATGTAAGTTCAAAATGATTAGACACATGCATGTACTCTGAGAAAGCTGTACCATTATATCTTTCGACTTTAACACGTAGAACGCTGTGTCAGTCTCTGGAGACTGACAGTATTAAATTCACAAATTAATATGTTATAGATAATTCATATAATATTAAGAGATATTCGCACTATTTCAATAGATTTGATTGAAACTGAAAACTAAGAAAAATGGCTCCGCGTTCAACGTGTTAACTGTAATTAAAAATAAGGGTTGACAATTTTCCTCAGAACTGTCGATGCTCGAATCTGTTCGATAAAATGGCCCTGTTATTCGGAGAAAGCTGCACCGCCGTGCTTGCAGATTTGGTAATTTTGCTTTCCAAGTACAAATTTGATCCAGCAACCTTCACTTCGAAGAAAGAATTTTCACGAAAATTAGAAATAAAGATTCACAATTTTTCTTGCAGTACGATTCGGATAAAATGGCCCTGCTTCTCTAAGAATCTTGTACAATTGCACACGCAGATTTGCCAATTTTGCATTCCAAGTACAAATTTGATCCAGCAACCTTTCCTTCAAAGAACGAATTTTCACAAAAATTAAAAATAAGGGTTCACAATTTTTCTCGCAATACGATTCAGATAAAATGGCCCCACTTCTCTGAGAACGTTGCACAATTGCACCTGCAGATTCGGCAGTTTTGTATCTCAAACTTTGAATTGATCTATCTATCTTTCTTTTGCAGAACAAATTTTCAAAAGCCTTTATTTGAGAGTTAACAATTAACCCTCGTTTTGCATTCCAGGTACAAAGTCGATCCAGCTTCCTTTTCTTTACGAACATTCACAAAACCTAAGAACAAGAGTTAACAATTTCTCTTGGCAAGCCTATTGGATAAAACGGTCCCCGGTGTGTGGAGAAATTTCACATACAGTAGAACGATAAAATCTTTCCGAGTGTTATTCAACGCGTGCCTTCATATCTCACAATGTTTTAGACGTTTCGCTACTAGCTCTTGCTTTATACCGTCTTCATCTCCACGATGAAACTGGATTTCTAAAGAAAACGTTTCCAGAAGAGACTTCGGCAGATAGATCGTATCTGCAGCAGCCTCTGAGAAAACATGGGTGGCCTTTCCAGTCTCGCATTGAAGTTGAAGCACAAATGACGGGTCAATTCTGCAGATACTTCGCCGGCGCTATTTGACCACGTAGCATTCCAATGTTACGCAGCCTCGAACTGCCCGAAGAAACCTGTCGAAAATTTCATTTCGAAATTTTCTTCGCTGCGACTTCCGTTGCTATTTCGTTGAACGCTCCGAAACAACTATGATTCCATTTTCGCTGTTTTCAAATCCGAATTGACCAACAATCGAGTGGCCAATGCTTCGCTAAAGAAAATACGCGACAGCTCGGAAGATTTAATGAACATTTCGACATTCCGCGAAGGATTATAGCCGTAATCTTGAATAGTTTAATTAATTAGCGAGCGATAAGTCGGCCGGGCTTTTCAGTGGAGAAACGCCGTCGACTGTGGGAGGAAGGGGTTACAAGGGTGGTAACGAGACGAAATTAAAGCATAATTTGGCATTCGCGAGGGACGATGATAATCAACGTTCAACGGCGTTTCTTTTCAATTTTGCTCGGAGTGCACTCTACTTGTAGGACTCTTTCGGAAGTGTAAAGAGGAGTACGAGTGTTCTCGCTTTCAGTAGTCTACCTCATTTCCTATCTAATTTCCGGCCTTTCTCCGCGGGGGATTATATCCTAGAAGTATGCAAGCTGTTGCTAAGCTAATCCCATGCAGTGTTTCCAGATATTAAGTAAAATTACTCTTTGATGCTGACAAACGGGGCTCGCGTGAACGAAACAGGGCTAATTGCTTTCGACGTGCAATCCCCGGTTCAAAAATTAAACTACCTACGCCTCGTGACTGGCAATCAGCCGTATTCCTTCAGAATATTGCGGGACACGAGATTCGAATCCTGTTACCGGCAAAAAATTATAATTTCATCGAGTCCGACGCGAAATCTCGGCTAAACGAGTTTCACGAAGAAGATTATTTCGTACATCGTTTCACGGCATTACCGGAAAACGGATACTTGTTCACAGGCCTAATGAATAATTTCTGAACGCTGCTTTTAACGCTAAGCCTACAGAGCATTAAAATTCACTGGTGTATATTAACTCATACATTTTTTCCAGGATTTAATTTATTCAGATTATTTGCGACTTTCCTTGCACAGTAAGATTGAACAAAGAGATCTATTGAATCCATTTCTAAGAAGGCAATTTTATACCTTCAATAATTGCAAAATGAAAATTCTGAAAAGAGTCATTTGAGCCGTTTATTTTGAAAGTGGCTTAAGTCCATTTATGCTCGAATCGAGATATTAAAGGGTTTGGTCCGTTAAGGGTTAAATTTAAAAATATAGGTAACAGATAACATAATAGAATAATGTTTTTGGGTTTCTAAAGGTGTCAAATTTATCATCCCAATTAGCATAATTAGTGGACTTACGCCACTTTCTGCTTCGTTTTCGTCGCCCATTCTACTCTTCGCGGTTAATTTTCAAAGTCGATTTTCTCGAAGATAAAACTGCAAACGTTTTAGTCGACTTATTTTCTTTTTAGTCCAGTGTCTTTACATTGCGTACCGAGGGCACATTTTCGCGTTGACAGTTTTCGAAGGTTCCAGCAATTTTATACACAAGCCGCCGGCGAACTCCGATTCTCTAAGCAACGAGGAGTAGATAAACAAGCTTCGGGAAGTACACTGTGCGCTTCCAGCGCTGGTACCTTCTCTAAAAAAAGTTCCAGCAAAGTCACAAGCTCCGCGAAATTCTGCTAGTAACTTGTCGAGTGTACGACAGTCGGTGTTCTTAAAAATAGCGGGTCGACAGGCTGCGTCAGAAATTCAATACGGTCGAATATCTCCTATCAGAAGAAGGAAGAGGAAGCTAGGATGGTAAATTCACTGCTCTGGATGCTCTATAAACAATCAGACTTCGCAGGACTCGCTGGATAGCCGAAAAGTTCGAACGGGGAGCAAGAACTGCGTCCCAGTTTCGCATAACCAGACTCTGTTCGCAGTTTTTCCTGGCGATGCTGGCTACACTGAAATAGAAGACCGGTCATCATCTTTGACGTTTTCTTTTTTCTATAAAAAGGAAATACATTCTGAGCTGCGTAAAATATATCGTAACAAAATAAACAACCCAGCTGGATGACTTCTGCAATTTAATTTTCGCTTTTCGTTCGGCTGAGCAAAAATAGAACACTCCAAGAGACGTTAAATCAATGGAACATGCTAAAGGGAATAAAGTTAAAAGAATAAAAATATGTTGGTTTCTCTTGTTGTCCTGAAATGTTCTCGCGAAGAAATATTTTTAATAATATGTTGTTACACTCTGTAATAATATACTGGAGTCTCTGTTATATTAAATTCATGAATAAATTAATGCAAAGTTAGCATGCCACTAGAAAATAGATGCATTAAAAAAAATGTCATAAGCTCCGTCGATTACTTGCTACAATAAATGCAATACCAAGCATGTCCTTTTTAGATTTCAATTTGGAACTCAGTTGTGAAGCCATTTTCACTTGAAGATAAGAAATATACGGTGCATATTTATTTCTGATTGTCCAATCTGTGAACAATGAAAGATAGCATCCTCGAAACAATTAGTTGTATTTGCCGAGTATACTCGTCATGGAGAATCATGCGTAAAATTTAGTGACCATTAGCTATTTAATAAAAATGTATTCGTAAATTCCAATATGTCTAGAATATTTGGTGGTCAAGACGAAATAAAACGAACAAATAAAAAGTATAAATAATTTCAGATGGATTCATGCATCTCCGTATGCTCTGGCTAAAACTAGAAGATTTTCGCGACGCAATAAGGTGCGCGCTTCGAAAAGAGGTCGCCATTTTGCCTCATTTAGGTACATTGATTAATTTATTAATAGAACGTAATTTGCTAAGTTTCACGTCGTATTTTATACTGTCAGTCACCGACGACTGTCACGGTCTGGACAAAAAGTTTAGCTAAACTTTATTTAAGTAAACGTTATACTTTATTTAACTGACCGCTAAATTTTCTATTCAGACCGCGTCAGTCACCGATGACTGACGTAGCGCTTAACGTGTTAAACTAGTTAAAGACCTAATATAAGCAGTGGCGTATGATTTTTGTTAGCTGCTACGTAGTTACGGTTTCTGTTATATCTGTCTTTGTCCCCCAGACCCCTGCTTATCGAAGATCCGCCGATTTATCGAGAACCCACCGCGGAAGCAAATATGATTGAGAAGAAAGGAAAGTTGAGGGCGGAGATGCGGGCTAAGAAGGAAAGGTAACTCTCGAGTGGGGCGCAGAAAAGTCGCTTCCGGTGGCTCGACGGATGGTAGGGGGTAGATTCGAGGATGGCTTGAGATGGGGTGGAAGGGGAACGGAAACTTCGTTATCGGGAAATTCGGTCTTGAAGAAAGTCGTTAACTTTCACGGCGAGTCAGTTATTCCTGGGACGGATTTGTCTGGTGTCGGCCAAGTCGAACAAAGTCGATTGATTCGAGGTGAAACTCGATATTCCAACGAATGGAACTTTCCCGACGCCATTAACCAGTGTTCTGTGCGGCGAAGCCCCGCGAAGTTCCTTTTGATTTACGCGGAAAACATTGTTCGCGGGCGGGCCTCCTGTCCCTGTCTGCCGCACGGTTCACGCGCCGCCATTTTGCTCGCCGTGGGACGCGACAAACGCTCGTTCGATCACGGACAATGGGACTAATTAATGTCTCGTTATAGACGGTGCTTGGTCGCCGGCATCGGAAATAATTAAACCCGGAAGAATTAAATGTAAATTCAACTCGCACGCTCCTCGCGAATTTCATACTCGCCGCATTTCAATGGCGGCTCTGCCTCTTAACCCTCGAACGCTCCTTAACACTTTGTCTGCCACGGTGGTCACCGATGACCGACGCTACTGAATTGCTAAAAACGATGTTCATAAAATTATTGCCACTAAAAATTAATTTAATCGTTCGCCAATGAATAAAATTATAGCGTACAGTATAAACTTCGTTATCAAGTACCTTAAAATAAGTATTAATAATTCTGACCGTTTGTATGAATAAAATAGGCAAGGTGTCAGTCAACGTGTTAACACTAGAACTACCAAACAATAAATTCAACGATATGCATTGCTTTGTGATAATAATCAAATTGCATCTATTAAAACTTCATACAATTGTGATTATAACGTGTGCGTCATTAAAGAAGTACATACGAAAATTTCTGAGGAAAACATTTTTATAACTTTAATAATTGCGAAAGAAAAAACTAGAGACCAGTCAAAATGACTGGTTTGGTAGTTCTAGTGTTAAAAGTGTTTGCACGAGAGGAACCGCGAAAATAATTTACTCGTTTTTGTTTTACGTATTCGGAAATTGCAACCGCTTCTTCCTGTGTCCGGAATGTTTCACTATAGGCGAAATTTCTGGTTTGACGGAAACTTCTAGGTTCGCAAGTTCAAAGGGTAAATTTTCATCGAAGCTGTTGCGATTGGTTGCACACTCTCGTCCGGTGTAATTGCGATCAATGTAATTGATTCGTCGCAACTTCGGGCGCGATGTTAAAACTACAGAAGCGTAACGTGTTCATCTTTGTTGCTCGGCCGAACTTTAATAAAGTCAGCTGGTGTGTATGTATATGTGTGTGTGTATGTGCAGCATCCATCATGATCGCTTTCGCGCCGACACTCCATTAAATTTCATTCTTTTCTTGTTCATAAGAGCTTATTACCGGAAGGGAGATCGAAATCACGACGCCTCTTTCCAACCTGATTCTCATGAATAAAAATTACGCGCTTTAGTAAAAGAAAAAGGTACGATGCATTTCCGAAAGCCGAGATCGACGTTCGCCTGTCGAGGGAATAAATAAATATTGAAATTTATAAAATTACTTTTGCTTGTCAATTTTACATCTCGTCGTCGATCAATCTTCCCCGAAATTGTATCGGAAAGGTTTCCCGCCGCGTCGTCAAATGTTACATCGGAAAACTTAATAAAGTTACTTACAAGAAAGTAACGTGGCATTTGACTAAATTTGAAGTTACGTCTAATTACAGTTACTCTCGATAAATTTGGCGTGCTTCCCGCTTTAAGCGGTGCTAAAATTTTTCATATTCTCCTATACACACGCGTCGCTAAATGGAAAAAATTCCTCCCCTGGGTTCGTCCATTTGTCAGAAAGTTTGAAGCCGTAACTTTGGAACTACCAGAATGCCTTCCTCGTCCAGTTCAAGAATTCCGAATTCCTTGAACGAAGAAACTTTAGGTAAAGGTCCCGGCATTCTCACGTAAAAAAAAAAAAAAAAAGGTACCGTAAACGTTTACGAACACCCTCGGAGTCGCTTCGAAACATAAAAAGAAAAACAATGAAGGGAGAGTCTTCGTAAATCGATCACCAATAAAATTTGAATAGTCTATTGCTGCCTTCCGGGAAACACGCCTCTAACATATTTACCATTCTCCGCCATTACGAATTTATATCACGCGACACGTATTATGCTTGAGGAACTGCAAAAAGAACTTTACTCTCTGGGGACATTCAAATGTTAGAAATGCAGGTCAAGATCATTGTAAGATAATGAAAAAATAAAAAGAAGTTCAGAATTTCAATTATACTAACATTGTTAAAAGGAGAAAGACGTTTTCATCCTGCCAATGTCTTCTGCAATCTGTTGCACAAAAATCAACAATCTAGTGATCACAACAATTTAGAATTTCTATTAGATATTTTTTAGAAAAATATTACTAGAACTCAAAAATACGTGATCAAGATTTAACTGAGCCATCAGCTGTTACATTGAAAGCGTCACAAAGACTAACACATGTTTACAAAAAAATATGTTTAAACGTCTGCTTCAGAAAATTAATAATTAACACTATGAATAGTTCTATGCAAAGTCAATTATTTTGCTACAGCTTTCAGAATGAAATTGTAGGGTAAGATATTAATCCTTTGTACTTTAAACTATTTTAACTTGAAAATCAAATGTTTCGACTTGAAATGTACCTTTCTGACATGTCTTTTTTCATTTTATACATATGAAACCGATACAATTGCCTTATATTCAAATGTTTCGTAATTTCGTGAATATAAACAGGTATAATAATGAGAAAAATATTGTTTATAACAATGCAGCGGTTTCTAGCGGTACGTTATTATCACTAAGGGTTGCTAAGGGTTAACGCAGCCCAGGCTCGTTTCAGTTATCGTGCAGAATGGATTCAAGAAATACTCTGATCGTAATATTTATGAATAGGAGAGGCGTTGGTATCGAGCTCGTTGCAACGGCCGTGCAATGAACCCCTGTGTCGTCATTCCCACCCCCTTCGTCGCCGGCGAAGTCTCCATTCCCTTATCAGTGAACCAAATCAGCAAACATAATGGGCTCTCGATGACGTCGCTCAGGAGGAATATCTCGATAGTTGAGGGAACGATAGAGAGCGAGGGGTATGCAGCGAGGGGGTTGAAAAGATGGCGTATGTAAATAGCAAGATCTCGGGAACACCGGCCTGAATGAGGTGGCGACGATCTCTCCCTCGGGAGCCGTTCGAGTGACAGCCAGAGCTCAGACTCGATGCCGGGAAAAGGAAAGATGAGTTAAGACCGAGAACGCGATGGCGGTGAACGAGAACGTGCCTCCGGGTCGGGACGACCAAAAAATCGGCCGGCAAACCACTTACGGAATTCGAATTACCCTCGAGGCGTTCAGTCCGACGCGGAGACACTCGATCGTTAGGATAATTCCTGAAGGATTCAGTTTTGACACTTCATTAAGCCGTCCGAGGAAGTTCTTGCGGCAACGTGTTCCGCTCGCTAATAAGTTCCCGCGAAACTGAACGCTTCTCATCAGCCAGCCGGACAGGAATTTTACGTTAAACCTACCACCTTTCCAGGTTCTTTATTTTCCAATTATGAAAATTCAAAGGATACCTCCAGCGAAAACAATTACTAAAACGGGAGATTAAAAACTTTTTCCCTTTGCTAATTAGCGATCCGACGCTTCCTTCTCGAGTTCTCACCGGAAAATCACAGACCAAAAGGGACAAATCAGAATTTTCTTTTTTTTTCGCGTGAGCCTGAGCATAGAAAATTCATAAACCGCCAGACAATTGACGGAAACGATGAAAGAACATCGATAGAAGGGTTAATTAATTTAATTCCCGTGATTACAGCGTGAAGTTCTCTCTGCTCTTCGCGAGAAGCGTTTAAGAAGTCGGCAAACAAATGGAAGAGGGTACAAATAGATGGAAAAGTTTCATAAACGCGGATTAGTCTGTGCTGCGGGCGTCGGGACCTCTTAATTACCTCTGGAGGCCCTTTACCGAATCGCACGTGCATCGCGAACGTTAATCGGTGTGTAACATGCAGTCCCCGGTGATCGCTTAGCGTCACATCAAAGAGAAAGGCCCTCATCGGCACTCGAACAGACGTACAATCCCCGGAAGATCTCATTTATTAGATTCCAATGCGTCCGCGTCGTTCGTCCTTGAGGGCGATTAACACGGTGTCTCCGAAGGGTAGTACGCGAACGAAGAGCACGCGGTATCGTCATAAACAAGAGTGTTCTTTCAAGGAGAGCTACCAATTCCGGTGATTAGTTCTACGCGATTAACCATCGGAGCACGCCGACTACCACCGCCGTTCGTTCCCGCGGAAATAATAAATAATCGCAGGGACGGAAAAAAACGAGCCGGAAACACCTGAAGAATCCATTTATAATAGCCGCCACGTGGGTGGACGAAGGGGGACAGTCTCATTCCACGCGTAACATTCCATTCCAGAATTAGTGTTCCATTTCGAAATTACATTCTATCTCGCATGCCCGCGCGCGCGCCACTACCTCGGCCCGTCCCTGGCGATAAATTCACGTGGCCATAATTACAACTATACTCCACCGACGAATTAATAATATTACATCACCGAGGACCCCTATTCGTACGCTCGATAACATTCGCCAGAACCTATCTTCGGTGAATCGTCGGATTTTGACAGCTGAGAAATTGCGATTTTTCAACCCTTAACCTCTTAGGCACTGTGCGCCATTATACTGGCTTTCCGGATGTCATCTTTTATTACGATTCGTCACTATAGTGGCGTGAGCACACTCAATTGCATTATTAATTATTACAGTTAAAGTATATGCATCATATCTTTAAGAAAAATTATAATTTAGTTATAAAAATACAGAGAAACGATCTACTCTGAGGAGATGCTAAAAATTGCCATACTATTATTTGAAACAGTTTTTGTATCACTATATTTGCGTTTAAAAAGTCGGTAAAAACTTCAGACTGTCTTGGTGAACAGATATTGGAAGAAATTTATTAACCACGGAACCTGCGCATTTGTTGCTACAATATTTCGCACGCAGGCGCATGGGAAATTTCAAAGCATGAGAAAGAAACATTATTTAATTTTTTCTAGTAATTCGAAATATTAATTGATTTTGGGAAAGATCGAAAATTATTTCTGACTTATAGCAGGCACATTCGAAAAGTTTGTTGATTTTTATGGAGAGTAATTCCTTGCATTTTTACGATCACAAACGGACTGAAAGTATTTAAGCGAAATGAACATTTGTAAAACTTTACCGACCGGCAATTGTTTCATGATTTTTTATAGTCTATAGTCCATGACTGAAAGCTTTTTAACGGATCTTTCAACAATGACAGCAATTTTTATTGGGAATCCACGAGGCATCCTCGGTAATGTTATCTAATCACTTCGTGACAAACTACAATGTAAAAATAGATTTTAAAACTTCCGTTTTGTTAAGCACAATTATAGCCTGTTAACCCTTTGCACTCGAACGGTCACTTCACTTTGAACGGTCGAATCACTTTGCTTGTACCAAAGAAATTCGTAAAAATTTAATTGTTGTAAGGACGAGTAATAATTAAGAAACTTCATCTGCATAAGACGAAATATATCGAGAAGAATGAAAATATTCTAGGTCAGAAAAAATGCCTTGGGTTTAGAGTTAACCCTTTGGACTCGAATGGCGCCTCTAAGACGCCACCAAAAATTACCATAATATTATTTAAGCGATTGTTACATTGCTATATTCGCAGTTAAGACATCGTTAAAAATTTCAATGTTGTAAGTACGAGCAATACTAATTAATTTCATATGCAGGAAATGAAACAAACTATATACAATGGAGCTATTATAGATAAAAGTATTGTTTCGATTTTGGAATGGAACTGTTTCGAGCGCAAAGAGTTAAAACAGCTTCGAGTGCAAAGGGTTAATAATTCTGAAATACTGGTTTTCTTACGAAAATAATACGGATTTACAAACCGAGCGGTTCAGTTGAGTTGAAGTTGTTTCACTGACGTTTGAAGTGTGAATCGACGAGAGTGTGAAAAGTGTGCAGTATTTATACAGAAAATGATTCATGCAAGTAATCAGAGTCGATGGTGGTTTGGTCAAACGACACGATCGCAGGTAAACGTTCGGTTTTTGGCCTTTGCGCCTGGTCGCAAGACGTTGGACACAGGGGTGGTTTATTACTGATGATCGCGCCGAATGGTGATGATGATGCGAGACTTGTTCGGGATGGGTTACTAATGAAATGGATCTGATCACCAGGATTAACTTTGTAGAAACGAGTGAACAAAACTTTATTTACAATATGTGAACTTTAGTGGACTGTATAATGATAGGTGATACTTAGCGCGATTTGAAATATTACAAGAGTATTCTTGTCTAAAAACCGTAAGATCTGAACCGTAATTCAGTGCCGTTAGAGAAGTGTATGACTTCGGTAACGTTTGTTAATCTTGCTAATCTTGCTAATCTTGCTAATCTGACGCGCGCTTGCCGAACACCGGTATTTAAGTTCAATCGTCAAATGGGTGTGACTAGACTTGACCAATGAACAACAGATATTTTCGGGAAGGCTGTGACAATTTTGAAGGGCAGTCGCCGCCCACGCTGGTCGAAGAAATGGTGAAATTGATGGTGAAAGAGAGAGACGTAACTTTCGGCAAGCCGCGTTGACGGAAAACAAGGGACAGGCCGCGCAGCGCAGGTAAGGCCCGTCCGGTAACGCATGACAAAGAGACTCTTGAAGCGGGCGAGGAGACGGCAATTTCGGAGGTAACTCTGGAGGTGCACGTGTAAAACAGTTGTTAACAATAAACCGCTTCCCGAGTCCTAATCCCCGAGGCGAAGATTTTACGTTCCCGGTTGTAAATAGCAAAATTCCGTTCTCGGCACATTTGTTCGCCAAATGTGCGAGACGAACAATTCTGTTGCAAAACTAATAAAGTGACCCTCGATGGTCACGCAGACATCGGTCTCGGCACATTTGTTCGCCAAATGTGCGAGACGGACAATTCTGTTGCAAACTAATAAAGTGACCCTCGATGGTCACGCAGACAACTGAAGATTTCCAATGCGCTAGCTTGTAGGAATATACCGGGTGCTCAACTTTTACAGTGTCGCAAAATTCATATGCGCTTATATATAACGTTGTTACAACGTAACACTCGATGTTATCGTAGAACGGGATCGGTTTTATCGAATAATTTTTCAGCGGGTGAGCATTTAGGTAGTGCAGAGCGGGTATATCGATATAGGGAAGCAGATTTTTTGGCAGAACGTGACCGAATGCTTCGACCCGTAAGCTGACAGCTAGTGGTTCGCGAACTGACGGGATTAAACCGAGTTACTAGTATTAGCAGCATTCGAGCAACGATGAACCGTGGCTGGTCTGGGTCCAGGGGTCGGAACTGGGTTAAAGTATTAGGTACACCGGACACGAGGATGGCGCGGGGGAGTATAGTGCACAGCATGGTATAGTCGATGGAAGCGGTGCGTGTATACGTCGCGGTTTACATCGCAGCCAGAGCCGTAATCTGATTTCACCGGAGAGTCGTTCCCGTTCCTCGCGTTTATTAGTTCCACGCAAATATTATCTGCCCGGGAAAATGCTTTTATCGATGAAAGTAATTTCAACGTTGGCCAACCTTTCGCCGAACCTACCGTCTATGAATGAGCCATTGATTAACCTCTGTAATTGGCAATCTGTTATTTTACTTAGTTCTAATCAAGACTCTCGGTATCGCGAATTTCCGGAATTAAAAAGTTATATGATAACTGTTGTGTACAGGGTGTCTCAAAAGAATTTAACCCTTTGCATTCCGAGTAATTTTAAATCCAAAATGGAGACATTGATTAGTGTATAAGGCACGGACCAAGTAACCCGTGATTCCTGAATAAGGGCAAAATTTTTGTTACAGATAAAGTTACATTAAATGATCGCAGAAACCACCCTTTCGTGAAGATCCGACATTTCTTTGGGATACCACATATAAATCGATTTATGCTGGAATTTATTACGTAAAATTTGAATAGGATTGTTGTATCGTTAGGCGTCTTGTATATTAAACCGTTTCGATTCCGACTGTCAGTTTTACTCTGCCTCTTGGTGCATTGTATTTTCACCATTGCATTTTAATATAATTTATACAAAATAAGCGTGGAGCTGCAGCCTTCATTAACACGGCCGTCCGGTAACATAACAATATTATTTCACTATCAGCATTAAAGTTTCAAAATTTCATTAAATATTTTCGTTCGTGTAACGTTAACAAAATTAAACAGAGGTTTATAGGTCCCGGATATTATGTATGTTTAATTAAGACCTCAAACAACATGCATAAAATTAATTTGATTTTCTCCGCGCAACACCGGTAGCGAACGTAGGTACATATTAAAAGCCAGAATTAATTGAAGACACAAAAATGCAAGCACAGCCGAGAGAGGTTGGTGGTCATTATCACTGCCGTACGCCGCGTTAATTATTTCCCTGCAATTTTTGTCCCCGGCGATTTACCTATCGGTGATTTTATATATCTGCCCGCAAATTAGTTCGTCCGATGTACAATTTTGGCCACAGTTCGACGAAATTAGTTCTCAATTTAAATCACTCGAACGCGACGCTCTAACCCGTTAATTACTGTAACTTCGGTTCCCGGATCTTCAACGACGCGGGAACATGTTTCTGGACGGGCGGCGTTCGCCGTCGTGTTAATTAGAACGACGATAAGTCCTCAAAGTAAGTATTTGTACAACGCCGATGCGAAATTGATGAAGTCGCGGCCTGAAACTTCTGAAGCGGCCATTCCTCTTCCCCCGGAACCCGCCGAAATATTTAGCGGATTTGTATCGACATTCCTCGCGGCGTCAATAACAGTTAAGAGAATGGCCGAGCTTTTGGCTCCCGCCACGCGATCTTCACCCGTGCTCGGCATTATCCGCGACTACTTCGTCAGCGAAAATATTTGCCGTCGCGGCGGAAACCGAGCACCACGACCGACCGGCTTTTTTTTTTACACTTTAATTAAGATCGGCTGCTTCTCGACGAGCGTTGTCGTCAATCTGATTCCCACTCGAATTTACCGACGCCACTCCACACGGCCCATTCGCTAGATCGAATTAACCCTTTGCGCTCCAAGCCATTTATATTCCATAATTAAGTCGTTCCTTTCAACTTAAAACGTATTTAACCTTTTCTATAAAATTCTCAAAAATTGGGAAATTGGCCATTGCACCGGCGCTGATAAATTTAGCGTTAAACTCTTGCCTTCCGATTTGATTATACTTCCGTCTTTGCTGCGATAGGGAAAAATAAAGAACAATTGAGAAATTGGAAAATGTTTGGTTTGCGTGTTAGAGTTAGGTGTATGGCAGTGGATATTAATATATTGCACAGCAGTCTTACTTTATATACACGTGTTTATAGTAGGAATGCCCTAGAGCGTCTGACTAGGTCAACGCGTGTACGTTGTCCAGACGTGTGTCAATATTGTATTTGTAATTATACAGACGTCGCTAGACAGGTATTACATGTTTCTACTTTATCGATATCTTAAGTTATTAATATATATATAACATTGCGCGATAATATGACCGGCGCTGATAAATTTAGCGTTAATCTCTTACCTTCCAATTTTATTATACTTTCCCGCCTTTGCTACGACAGGGAAAAATAAGAAACAACTTGTTGTATAAAAATTAAGAAGTTTAACAACTTCTGCACTCGAAGAACTAACAAGAATACAGTAAAGCTGCAAAATACTCAAGTACAAAATGAACGTGACGGAAACAAAAACAACTTGTTGCATAAAAATTAAGAACTTTAACAACTTCTTCACTCGAAGAGCTAAGAAGAATACAGTCGTTTAAGGATGATTATCATTAAATTTATGGCATTGAACACCGATTTATTATTGTGGAAGTTAACCAGATTGTAGTATGAGTTAAGAGCTTCGTTATACAGTAACTAATAATTCTCTTTAATTACACTGCTCAACAAAAACACACAAAATTCAACCGTGCCTAAGAGGTTAAACTTGGAAAAATGATTCTGTCATTCCACATATGGGTGACATGGCAGTCAAAATGTAAAGTGTCAACGTACGGTTAAACCGACGTCAACAGAACAATCCTACGCCGTTTTTCACAGAAGTATCGCGATCGTTGGCGAAAGAAAAATCATAGCGCTGTACAGCATCGATTTTCATGGAAATTGGCCATGGCTCGAGTAACAGGGTCGCGTATCGCGACTTTAATTTGATTGGCGAGCAGGTAACGCTCACGGACCAGGTGCTCGAGCTATCCGTGTCACCTAACACAATAAGAAAGTCCTCTCGCGCGACTGTTAACGAGAAGCAGCACGTACGAGCGTGTAAAGCCGAGGAAGCGTGGAGGGTAATGTGTCAAAATTCGGCAAAGAAAATGCACGGGCGGGAAGGGTTCGTTCTCGTTAACGTGCGTCGACTCTTAGCCGGAGTTTATCAGATCGACGGGGCAAACGTGTGCCGTTGGCGTATTTGCTCGCGATGCATTCTCAAGTCTGGAGTTCACGCGCGAAATTAGGGAAGTTAATTGAAACCGTTCCACTTCTTCGGCACGACGCTGCTTGGCGTCGTTTAATAATAAATCGCGAGTCAACCTCGGAATTGCGCCTCGACGCAACGGTAACAATGGTAACGGGCCAATTAAGCCGAACGATTCCGAATCACCTGATTACCGATGCACAGCTCAACAAATTCTCAACGTCGCACCGTGGTCTCAGAAACCCTCCAAGTGGCCACCCTGCGAGTTCTTAATTTTTCGAATTCCCTATCGAAGCTCAAAATTGTCACGCGTTTCAAATTATTCTCTGATACAGCATGTTCAGTTTCTCGACGACATCTTGATACCTGCGCCACTTCACGAAGGCACAATTAACGCTGATTGGTGCGCTGGCCGTACCCAAATTTGTACAAATACCGTACATTTTTTGTACCCAAAACATTCTAACCAGGGCCGTCAAGGCACTCTAAACTCAACCTTAGATGATTCTAAATTGAAGCGTCAACGGGTCTGCAAATTATCGCCATCATGTTATAATTAACCGCCGAAACACAGTTTTTATCCTGGGAAAGTAAACTCAGCGGTCCACTATTATTCCTGGGCCCTGAGAAACGCAACAGAATAATTTTAAACGTCATCGATTATAAAACTTTTGAGATTTAATAAAATGTTGGTCGTCTTAACGCTTTACCGACCGGAAGCCTATTATTAGGACTTTCAATAGTTGCACTGTAACAAAATGAAGCCTGACAAACTGCTTTTACATTATAATTTGTAACCAAATTATTAGACAATGTTACTGAGAATGTCATTTACAATAAAACCTTGAAAAATTCTGAAATACTCGCCGGTCGGTAAAGTGTTAATACATTATCATAAAGATTTATTAACAAAGACTATTTTAAAAAATACTGTGACTCGAAGATCTACACGTTTCCTAGACAGCGAATATTTCAAGTCTTTTCTACGAACCTTGAAACCCAAGAAACGCGTTTTCTTTTTGTTTAAATTCCAGAGTGTTTCGTAAAACTAGGCGAAATTCCAGATCGTGTAATAGCGCGTAGAATATTTCGTTTTCCTCGAGCGGGTATCTTGAATCGCGTTACGCAATGGTAATAGAGCAATTACTTAGGCGAGCCGTGTGTCGGATTGCGGCAGATCTTAAAGAGTTTCGCCGACCTCCCTTTATAAACGGCTATTCGTCGCTTTGTCAACGATTAGCATCGCAACCTGTACCCGGCTAAATGGGTTAAAGCAGTTACATCGGTGGCCCGATTTCACGTCGTTAATTATATTACGCGGCAGTTTCTATGCCACTGTGAACTCCGCTGCGAGACCTAAGCGTTCCGTGTAATCTTCATCTACGCGTGACATGTTAGAAACGTAGGATGATTTTCACAGACGCGGTGGAACCGGTTCCACGTTACGGAACCGTCTGCTCCGTACACAGAACGGACTGTTAAATCCTCTTTCGTTGTATCGTTGTGTTAGAAACTGGAGTCGGAAGACTGTTCGAACTGTAGCGATCTCGAATTCGCATGTTCGTATAACGTTTCGCGGGCTCGATTAACACTTTCACTGCCATATCACCTATATTTGGGTGACAGAATTATTTGTACGGTTTCTAAATAAATTTTTAATTTAATATACTCATTTGTAGCAAAGATAATGATTATGCAGAAAGTGCAAGAAGGTGGAGAGAGCACTTGATGGCATACATTTTATTTTTTCAATTTTTATTTCAGTCAATATCTCATTTCGGCAGTCAAAGTGTTAAAAGGTAATTGTGAACTCTCATGTTCTTCGTTTTCAACGATAAATATTCTAACAATAAATACTCGATTCGCCATAAACCGCCGAAATCTCTGTTAGATACCTCATAGATTAAGCAAATATTTTAAATTCTTCGTGTTTAACACTTTGACTGCCATATCACTCGTATATGGGTGACAGAATTATTTGTCCGTGTTTAAAAATAAATTTTTACGTTAATACATTTGTTGCATTGAACTCAGTTGATAATTGAAGAATACAAGAAGGTTGAAGGATAACTATATGCCATGCATTTCAAGTTTTCAATCGTTGCTTCATTAAATAAATTAATTTGATTTTATAGAATTTTTGAGGTCGTCGATTGAGCAGTTAACGTGTTAAAAACGTACATCCAAAAATTTCTGATGAAAACATTTTTATAACTTCAATAATTGCGACAGAAGAAATTAGGGACCAGTCAAAATAACTGATTTGGTAGTTCTAGTGTTAAATAATAATGTGGCAATTTTTAGCAGCGCCTCTCAGCCATGATTCGAGCGTTACGGATTAACAGGAATGGCAGAGCGTCGCTGACAATTATTCAGGACGTTCGAACAAACGCAAGATCCAGGAACAGGTATCCGGAAAGCGGATCGGGAATCAGACAACGTAAAACGCAGTGATTTATCGCGGGACTCGCGTTTCCGTTGGATCGTCGCAGCATCGTCGCCGAGCGTCGTATCGACATTTCCTGGTGGCGCATAGACGAGCACTCGGCTAGAAGAGGCACTGTATATCCGACGTTGTCTATCGACAAACATTGCGATGTGTCAGAGTAAATCTTGGCAGTGTATACGGCCCGGAAATTGCCGTGGTACGAACGGTGCACGGCTGGTATCTTCGTGGGGCCGGTGGAAATCAGTTTATTTACCGAAGAGGGACATGCCTGTCGGAACGAGACGACGGATTAAGATTACTTCCAATTTGTCTTGATCCTCCGTGTAATTACCACGTCGAGACACCTGCACCGAACCTCTTTTCTGCGTCGCCGAACAACAAACGAAGCAACACCGCCGGACGCTTTGCATTCTTATCGAAGTCTTCTTCTAAGATCGTTCTGAAGCGGTCTTTAACCCCTTCAGGACGTATCTCGTCATATTGGCGACATTCTTGATGTTGCAAAAGTTATAATTTAATTTATTACGACGGCAACGCCATGCTTTACCCTGTCCTCTGTTATAAATCATGATTCTAACACGCAAGAAGTAATTTCTATTCACACGTCGAGTGCGGAGCCATTTTGTTTAGCTTTCGCGTCACATTTTATTTACAGTGAGTAACTTCAATATTCGGACACTGTAAAATTTTTACTTTGTCGCATTGTAATTTTGTTCACGATGAAGGAAAAAAAAATTAATTCTAAATTACATTCCTACATAATGT
>CM052091.1:11245422-11263086 GCA_028453745.1 Agapostemon virescens
TGGCCTTCTTCAGAAATCTAAGGTAGAGTCTCGAAGACGTTGCGGAATTTGTTGAACAAACGGTAATCGTATGTTTCTATCGGTGTGTCAGAAATATTCCGAAATACAGTGAACTATTTAAATGTATTAATAGGAAATAAATAATTGCGAACCTGGCCTTCTTCAGAAATCTAGGGCAGAGTTTCGAAGACGTTGCAGAATTTGTTGAACAAACGATAATCGTTTCTATCGGTGTGCCAGAAATATTCCGAAATACAGTGAACTATTTAAATGTATTCATAGGAAATAAATAATTGCTAACCTATGTAAAGTCAGAGTAAAAAGTAGTCGTCCACCATTTAGAACGAATAACGTTTTTGAAATTCAGCCTCGAGAGTTCGAAGAGAGTCTTCCAAATTTCATACAAATTTCTTGAATCAGTGCATCATCGTAGTCATAGCATTTGTAGTATGTGCATAAACAAAAACAGATTCCAATTTTAGTTTACTTCGATCGCAAAGAAACGACAGTTTGCGCAATGCTGCGTAAAAAGGATAACACTAAAACGTTCACGAACCACAATTCGATAACCAAAACTCTGAAAAAATCGTATGGGTGCAATTTTTTTAACGCGCACGCCAAATTAGCGGAAATCCTCGGCTCTATTCGAATTTTTCATCGGCGAACATTAAACGAAACGGCCCCGACTACTGTTTACAGTAGAACGTAATATTGAACGGATTCGAACGGCAGAATTTCAACGTTGATCCCATTGCGCCGCGTTACACGAATGGCCGATCGTGTAACTTACCAAAAATTTCGGCAAAAAAATCTAATTAAAGCGAACCCTTCAAGCGGGGGCTGGCCGCAAACAGTGAACGGGGCGCGAGCATATTAAAAATTCGCAGTTACCGGACCGATTATAGTCGCGATCAACTATCAACGGCAGCCGGTCAATGCGAATCGCGGAATACACGTTGGGGTTCGCGCCGATACACTTTTTCACTCGTGTAATTGGAGTTGATTCGTAACCAACGAACTGGCGAACGAAGCACGCCCAGACAAATCAGTCGGATCGCAATTACCAATACGCGAGCGCGTATTATAATCCACGGAGACCGAATCGGAACGGGGGAGGAACGATTTCAATTTCGATTTCTGACGAATCCCAGCGAACCGTCTCGATTCACCGAGACCACTCCCGGAACCTAGAATACTCGCTGCGAAAAATAGTGACCCCCACCGTCGTACTATTTACTTTCATTTCTACGGAGGAAGAATAAAGTCGTCGACGCGAGAGAATCCCTCAAGATTAACTCTTGGCCGGATTAGAAATCCCGGGAGATCTAACCCAGTGTCTGCGAAAAATGCGAGCACCGAAATTCAATGGCGACCGATAGATATATTATTTGAATATCCTATCTGCGGAAATTCGTTCCATTTTATTAACCCTAAACCTACCGACCGTTAAAACTGACTGGTGTACATTGTGTTATAAAAATGGCAAGATACAATTTATTTAAAATATCTACGATTTTTATTATAATATATGATTGAATAATGAAATTTATCGAATCGATTCTCGTGGAGGCAATTTTATAACTTCAATAATAGTAAAGTAGAAAATCTAAAACTTTGACTGCCGTGTTGGTCATATATGACCGGCCATGATTTTTCCTGTGACATCACAGTGGTCATTGATGACCTGAGTGCTTGATTTTTTTACAATTGTAAAAATTGAATGAAAATTAACGGTTAGTGCGTTTCGTATATAACCGATAAATAGAAGATACTTTGAAATAAAAAGAGCCCCATTGAACAATTAAAAATTTTTACTAGATCATCAATAGAAAAAATATTAAAACAAATCTTGCATCTAAAATGCAATGTGTTAAAACACTTTAAACATAAATGTGGCTCATCGATGCAATCTGCATAGTAGATGGTCACCTTTTTAGTTTGATTTTTAGCAACTTTTTATCCTAACAGTTTAACATTTTTTTTATAACACTCTTTGCAAAATTTTCGTGCCTCATAAGTATGTTTGACAGCTCTGGTGAATGTGACTGTTTAATTCTATTTAATTCTATTTCAACTTCTATCATGTAATAAAGAAAAAGTTCTATTCAGTCATGTAATTCAAATACCAATTCCAATATTTGCAAAATTCATTTTGCATATCATTTATTAAATCAATGCAACTAATTGCTGAAGAAAAATCAAGATGTTTGGTCCAATCTTAAAAAAGTTATTTAGGTTTGAAAAGCGAGCCACTGTATGTAGATTGTATTACGCAAGTAATACATCGTTTTAAAATTTTTATGGAACATTGTGTTTAAGAAAATTATAATTTATTTATACTCCTTGTTCCAGGATCGCACGCAGTACTTGTCCGTGCAAAGCTTAGCTTCCAATGTACAGGCGCCTCGTAAAACTGAAGCACAAAATGGCGACGCTGCACCAAGTAGGTGCTGTTTCATAGGATCATTTACTTTTGTAAATCCTTTTTCGATCGTTTGAAAGTTTGCCATATCGGCAAATCCGTGTAAAGCGATGAATTGACTTAACGTTCATGATTACACAGGACGCAAGAAGTTTCTGTGCTTGATTCAAGACGATTCCACCTCGAGAACAATGGGAAGTTCTGAAGTGAAACAACGACGATATATGCACCAGCGAGTATGCGTGCTCTTGAGTTTCTGCCTTGTGCACTCCAGTTTTGTAATCTTCGTGGGAACTGAAGTAATTATGAAACTTTCTATTATCGCTACTTATTGTTCTTTATAATCGTAAGTGTACCGAGGTCGGTAATATCGTCGTAACAGGCTTCCTTATCACTGTGTACGAATAAAGGCTCCTTTGAGCACTGTGATCGTTTTTCTGCGTCACCATGCTAACGTTGTACCAACTAAAACCGGTTCGGTGCTTCGTAGCTGATAAAACGCCGGCATTTAAAACAATTTTCATAGCAAACGATCGATTTGCACTCTAAACATGTTGCTAACAATTTTTTCAAAACACAATCTTTTTTTAAAACACGTTTTCAATTTTTCGTTTCTCGAATCTACACGAGATTCAACGATGTTAAACACAATGCAACGATGATTTCAATGAATCGTTAGCAACTTTTTGTTCCGGCCCGAGCGTAGTAAATTCACGAGTTAACGTCTTCCGTAAATATGCAAATCCGGAGATAAATAATAAATCAGAGGAGAATAATCGTGCATGTAACGGTAATTGGAGCTGAACCGTCGCGGCGAGACACGAAACAAACTATTGTAACTTTTCCGGTACGTCCGGCGACGGTCGGACAGGCGTTTCTCAAGTGTCGTATTAAAATTTGACACCGAATCGACGCCGGAGCCCGAAGAAGAATCCCTTTTCTCGCGTTACTCGCTTCGCCGCGCTGTTTCCGCGCTGAAAAAGGGGAGACGACGGTTTTTGTAGGTTGTACATTCAATTTCTTCCCATTGTCATCCGAGAGAGCACGGGATGAAACTTTTCCGCGGTCGTTACGCCGCGCGGAACGACTCCGATGAATGTTTTATGAATTCGCACGTGCAAGAACGCCGCCACCCTCGGATGACGTACCGCGGATTTCAAAAGAAACTAAACAGAGCCCGGGAGAGTTCGCGTTTCGCAACCCGTCACCCGTTACCGATGTCGTTAACAGCGCATTCAGGCTCCTTTCTTATGTAAACCAACGCCGATAGATCGGCGGACAGTGTGTGCCTTTAACTCGCGTTTCGACAACTTTAAGCTCGGTTTTCAACGGCGAAGAGCCGCGTGCCGCTCGCCTTTGTTCCGTTCACCCTCGGAGGACCGTCGAACCTGTTCGTCAAACTTTCATCCGCACGTCGAATCGATTTCTCGCCACTCGGTTTTCATGTCGATCTTCCGCGAACGTTGCGAAACTTTAATAACCACTGTAATATCGTGTACCATCTTCTTTTTTCGCTTCTGATCATTTTGAAATTGTCTTTTCCTTCTATTTCGTCCGCAATGAAGACTCAAATAATTTATCTACGACATTTGCATCAGATTGTTAGATCTTCGCGTTGGTAAAAGGAATTTCATTGTAAGTGAAAAGGAAGGGGGGAGCATTTCGTGCTGGGCCTGCTAGAGGACTCGTCGGTAGGGCTACTAGAATCAGGTACTAGCGAGAAAGTCGTTCTACTGTTGGCGAGAGTAAATAATACTAAAAATAATATTGTAATACTATAACAAAGATCTATAGAGACTCACAGAAATATTTGTACACACGAATAAGGTTCGCGTAAACTAATTTAATTCAAATAAAAATATTTGAACAATGTGCAAGGAGGGTCAGATCGGTCACTAATAAGCGGACTATAAAATTCCATGCACTTGCAAAACTCTCCAAGCGGTATAATTGTTAAATCCATTAAGAAGTCCATTAACACTTTCACTGCCATGTCACCCACATATGGGTAACAGAATTGTTTGTTCAGGTTTAAAAATAAGTTTGTACATCAATATTTTCGTTACACTAAATTTAGTTGAGATCTGGAGAATAGAGGAAGGTTGAAGGATAACTTTGTGTCGTACATTTTACGTTTTTAATTGTTGCTACATTAAATAAATTACTTTGATTTAAGTTGGGCAGTTAAAGTGTTAAGAAAGTAGCAGATAAAACAAAGTTCTGATTATAACAAGAACTATTTCCATGTTTGCAACGAAACCGACAGAAATATCAATGTAAAGAAAACAGTGAATGAAATATACTAACTTTTTCTTAATTTTAGCCCATCCAACCCATTCCAGAAACTATGCCCACACGTTTTGAAGCACTCTGTATATCTTCATCCTCGAAGACTACCAGGAAAATGTTCGCCGAGCTTCTCGCGATATGCGATTTCACTTTCGCTTCGGCTACCGAATTCTTCCAGGACGTTCGAAGTCTGCCGACACGTGTCCGAAGCAGAGTTCTTCGCGAGAGGCGGTTACAGAACTCGCGAAACCTATACTTTACAAACGAGCAGGTACTGGAACAAGTTGGAACAGCGCCGAGATCTGTAATTTTCCGTTGAACTTCCCCGCGTCGAAGAAACACAGATTTCTTCCGTTTACCGAAGTAAATGTTAAACAATTTGCATAGTCGATTTCTTCTTCGCTCTGTCCATGCCACGGTATAACTTCAGCTTCATTTAGCAACCCCCATTGTTTCTGTCGTAGCTGCACATTAGCCCCCATCCCCCGACGAATGATGAACTCCTGTCAAGTAACTTCCAGTCGTATGATGCAACAATAACAGCCCGGTGAAACCGTGCACCTAACAATTCGCCTAACTGTACCACACGAGTGTTCGCAACTTTGAGACTGTACTCTTCTGCACGCATACATAGAGCTAATCCTTGAGTACTCGCAGCGAAAGCGTTGCCGCGAAGTTAAACTCTCATGACGGAGTTTCGTCCGCACATTGTGTACTTAATAATATTGACTAATTGAGTAAACTCGGGATCGATATGCAACTGTGGCCGAGGAGCAGCGTTGCGTGTATAGGTTATAGTTCCGTGCAACGGTTATTGGAAATATTAAATGTCCCTCATCTTATAATTAAGGGGGGAATACACTTTATAAGATGAAAATTTTCGATTTTTTTTTGTTTGAAATTGATTCCCGTATGTGTCTAGAATACGTGTACAAAGTTACGGAGCAAAATTTTATGTATTTTAGGAGATACAGCTAGCCGAACAGGTAAGCGTCAGGTGCAAGTGGCGCAAAGCTGAAGCGAAAGGTGAATTAGATAATTTTAATCATCCTAGTCCACTTCACCCAGATGTCCATAAACATTTAAAACCGATATATGAAGAACTTTCAAAGGAGGATTTATTGACCAGGTGTCTAGGTGGACACACACAGAATTGCAATGAAAGTTTCAATTCAACGGTTTGGCGCCTAAATCCAAAGCATCTAAATTCCGGAGCAAAAATTATCGAAACCTCCGCCTTTATTGCGGCTGAGATTTTTAACGAGGGCTACTCAGCTATATTAAAAATAATGAATGTATTAAATATTAATATCGGGCAACAATGCAAATTCTTTGCAGATACGTATGACGCGCAGCGCATAACGAGACAGGAACACCGCAGACTAAGCAGCACGAAAGAGGCACGAATCTCTCGTAGGATGCACCAAATGGAGCAAAATGAATTTTTAGGAGCCACGGAAGGCTTACTATATGGCCCTGGTATAGCAGATTAGTTTCCTCCAGAAGTAAGTGTACAATAACTACTACTCTAACAGTTGTAAAACTTTAAACCCGTTTTTCTCAATATCATATTTCTGAATCTTCTGTACACGATACAGAACGATCTATTGGGCCAATTGAGCTTCTAAGGCGATTTTTCGTTAGGTAATGATAAAATGTCGTCGATGAAATAAAAAAATTCCTAAATAGTTGCATTTTTCCCTTTCAATTTACATTATAAAGTCAAAATTTTTGCATTTTTGTACTTTTTGTTGGAATTTTTTTAGTTCACCGACGAGATAAATTTATAAGGATTAAAAAAAACTTTTGTGTTCCTGTTTCAGATGAAAATTAGAGGCTCTAGGATGTACACAAACTGACGATGCGCGATGAGCTGTGAAGATTTATAAATATTGCGAAAAAAAATACATTAATCATTAAAATAGAAAATTTTTTGTATTGTTTAATTGTAGAACATAATATCATGAAAGTTTGAGAATGATTCGCTTTGTAGTTATTGAGAAAAAAATTCCTAAAAATTAAGTCTGCCGTCTTCTAGGCTGCCAGCGCTCAACCTACGGCAACAAATCGAACGAACGTTTTCAGATTTCTTATATTAAAAATTGCCTTGATAGAAATCCATTCGACGGATTTCTTTATTCGGTAATGGAAATCGCAGAATATTCAAATAAATTAAACCTTGTCATTTTATAGGACAATATTCGTTAGTCGATTTTAATGCTCGGTAGGTTTAGCGTTAATGATCGCTTGATTGCGGATTTTATGCGTTTACGACGGAAATGAATGGACGGTGTATACAAAACTGTGAAGTCGTTGTACGGGTTAAAGAGCGTCGTTACTAAGCCCCGGACTTTATGCATTTATGATATCAATGGGCGGTGGGATTTAAAACGGGAACAAAATTTGAATGATTGAAGAATAACGGTGTGCTATTTCCCAGTTTGCTTCTGTCTGGCGGATTTCTGTACGGTAGGCACAAATGTAATTAATTAAAGGAGACATTTGATTCCTCGAGAACTCGTTCTCGCGACAATTAAACTTTTTACAGTTTTTAGGATACAAACGTGTAATAATGTAAAAACTGTTTTAACACTAAAACTACCATAAGGGGTCAAATGACCCTTTCCAGATTTTCTATTTTACAAATACTGAGGTTATAAAATTATCTTCACAGAAATCGATTCCAGAGATTTTTTTTAGACTATCATACATTGTAATAAAAATTTCACAAAATCCAAATTAATTAATTCGTGTCATTTTTATAAGGGAATATACACTAACCAATTTTATTGCTCGGCAGAGCACATTGGAATGAAGTTTTCGATAACTAAATTGTAATTCTTCTTAAAGATATGATGCATATACTTTAACTTTAATAATTTTGAAATCAGGTTTTTGATAACTAAATTGTAATTTTTCTAAAAGATGTATACTTTAACATTAATAATTTACTGTAATAATTAATAGTAGAATTGGGTGTGCTCGAGCCACTGTAATGGCGCATCGTGCTTAAGAGGTTAAAAGACGTAATTTGTAGGATTCTTTTTTAATTTTTCGGAGTCATAATTCAAGTGCGATGCAAATCACGAGGGTTTCTCGTAAAAAGGAGATTCTAATGTATCGTCGATGTTTGTGGTTAATTTTCACGAGCCAGTTTGAATGGGTTTCAATGCCGAGCCACAGCACACACTGGGATGTAGCAGGGTGTCTGTCGACAGAGCAGACAGTGGGTCGATCAGTGATACGTATCGGTGATTCGAGATACAGGTCGAAATTTCATCGGATCATTGCTGGCTGGCAATGATTGGCGTTGATTGTGAGACGATAATCTGGATGCAACGTCAGGAGAGTTCGAAATCGATGTTTATCGGAAGGCGTCGTAGGAATTCTCGTAAATTAGATTGCCCCGGGTCGACACTTCATTTGCATGCGGAATTGGCGAGCAATTAGCCGGTAATCAGGAAACCGATTAAATATCGCTCGATACATACCGGCGGATATCGATCTGTTGATCATCGACACACGCAACGTCGTTACGCATTCATTCGCGTTGACGGAACAAACATAACTAACGGGAACGCGCGTCTAAGCGACAATGGTATCGTTAAAACCAAACATTCCGGCGTAATTCCCCTGATAAAATTCGCAACTCGAATTTCCACGGGGATCGCGAAACGATTCTTTCCTCGCAAATTGTGATGTACAAAATCATATTTTAAATTACGGTTCGTGTTTGAATTTTAAATTGAAATTACAAAGCTGCCGTACATCGAATTGCGAAGCGCACACTGGTAGCTGCAATCTGTGCATGCGCCGAGCTGAAATCCGTTCGCTATAGTCACGTTCCAATTCATTCGCGTTTTTCGTTAATAACTCATTAATGAGTGGCCACCCGAAGAATTAAAATTGCATGTTCCGATGTTACGCACTCCTACAGAATATCCGAACAATCTAGCTCCTCGACGTTAAGAGGGCGACTCTATAATATTTATAAAACAGTTAATCTTCTCTACGCAAACCATTCAAATAAGAAGTGACACTTCTAATTAAGAAAGTGGCTTAAGTCCATTTATGCTCGAACCGAGATATTGAAGGGTTTGCGTTGGATTAAATTTAAAAATATAGGTAACAGATAACATAATAGAATAATGTTTTTGGGTTTCTAAAAGTCACAATTAGCATAATTAACATTATTGAAGAAATAATATGTTTTTGATGGCTATGAATGGACTTACGCCACTTTTAAAATAAACGGCTCATTTAATGCCGTTTGGGTTTAGCGTTAAATGTGTAGAATTTCGTTTGAGACGTTTTATATAACAAATGACGGAGAAGCTTCGGCTGCACCACGATATAAAATGATTAGTGCAAGTGATTGTTCGATTGCTCGGTAAAATCTAATTTCGAACTCGTGATTAGCTCTTCCCCAGATTGCAGTTTCGCGAAAGGAACATAATATCGGTAATGAACTTTAAAAACGCTAGCAACTTTTACGTTGGCCGACCGAAGATC
This sequence comes from Agapostemon virescens, assembly GCA_028453745.1. Taxonomy (NCBI): domain Eukaryota; kingdom Metazoa; phylum Arthropoda; class Insecta; order Hymenoptera; family Halictidae; genus Agapostemon; species Agapostemon virescens. The sequence continues at coordinate 11,254,646 of CM052091.1, forward strand.
TCGTTAATAGCGCGACGGCGCGGCTAGCTTTCTGCCGCGAGTCCGGGGGGATGGTTCGACTGAAAATTCAAGCGAATAAGTTTATTTCGTGAGTCACAAGCGAAAGTAGTTCGGTATCCTGATAGCGAAACTAATCCTGTAAAAACTTTGACTGGAGCAACACGATCGGAAAGGCAGCGCGCGGCAGGGAGCCAAACTTCGCCGATTGGATCCACGTTCGCGCGCGAAAAAACGAACTTCCGGTGAAATTGCGTTGCCGAAGGGGCGCGTGGCCTGCATCTCCGCGCTGCGTCACTCACCCAGAAATCGTCTCTATGATTCACAATTCGAGGCAACTTCGTCGACGTATTTACCTGCAACACAAAAAAACACAGATGAGTTAACAGAATTTTCTTGCCGGAACTAGATTTCGCCGGCGCACGTCGGAAAATCGATTTTTCGAGTCGAGGGAAGACTGCGGGATTCGGTATTGGCCACCCGAATCCGCTTCGCAAATTTTTATTATTTACGTTATCGTTGGTACGATACTATCGCTTTTTTTCCGCTTTTTCTGTTGTAACTTGTATCAAATGATATTTAATAGTGTTCTAGCGTTTCTTCTATTTTTTCTTTTTTTCCGAATTGAAAATATTCGTGATTTATTTTAGGAAAACAGATATTTCATCCTTTAATCTTTCTGTTGGTTGAAAATCGAATTAAAAAATGGTCGTCGTTCGTGTATAATCAATCTACCTATCGTAGAAACTCCTTATAGGGCGGTTTTTACTTAAAACTTTATTTAATAAAGCAACAATTGAAAATGTTAAATGTTTGACATATGGTTCGCTTTCAACCTTCTTGTATTCTCCAGATATATATTAATGTAAAAATTTACTTTTAAACAGGGACAAATAATTCTGTCACCCACAAATGGGTGACATGGCGGTCAAAGTTTTAAACAAATTCCTTCGACCACGCGTTTCTTGCATTTTTGCATGCAATTTGATCTAAGAAGTTAATCAGTTTTATTCTAAAACGTTGTAACTCTTTCAATAGAATTTTTATTCGATACCTTAGTAATTTCATTTCTTCCTGGTTCACTGAAAAAATCGTCAAACATTGTTCGAATACATTCTATATTTTCTGTATTGGGAAGTTTGAACAAAAAGTCGAGCATAGTTGATCGTAAAAGCGAGTAGCGCATTTTGTTTTTCGGTAATCGCGACGAAGAATGGAACACGCGAATTTTTACAGGAATTTTTACACGCCAGAAAAAGGAGTTAAAAGGACCACACGACAAAAATGATTTTGAAAAAGAAAGCTGTGTTTCTTTCGATAGCGTTTGTCCCGGGCCTCGTTTCGATCGGTAAATTTCAACGGCATTCCTGTCTAGCAGGCATTTATAAAATTCATCATATTTCGTTTCTATTCTACCGGCGGGCGAGAGTTATGAAACAAATAATTGCAGTAATGAAAGTGCAGCGAACTAATTTTCACATTTTTGAAACAACAAAAGTTATATATCCGTTCTATGAAAAATGCATCGAACGCCGAGAGTGGACTCGCCGTCGTACTCCCCTAACGAACCGGCATTTTATGGAACCGAGAACGGCTATCGCGTCATAATGCAACTAACAAGTTATCGATGATAACGAGTTGTCGTATCGAAGGTGAATAAAATCTCGAAAGGCCGGGGTTCCATCGAAGAGACAACTTTTTCGGAGAATTATATTTTCCGTTGAATGCGCGCCGGCGACAACGTCGATTATTTTTCACCGACATAATAACGTCGCTGCAGATGACACTCGCAGATATTGCATCGCCACCCGTGCAAGACTAATCCGGGCTGCAATATATAACTGAGAATCGAAGTCGGGAAAGTGACTTTCTTCGCGTTCTCCCCTTTTCCCGTTGCTCGCGCCGGTTGCACACACGGTGTCTCGTAATAAGCATCGGTTGACGATGCACTAAATCACTCGTTTAATGAGCGCGTCTCGTTCAATTTAATATCGGAGAACTCGTCGCGTTCGTACAAGAAAATATTAGATCGTCCCACGTGTTCGCGCCGTTTACCCTTCCACTAATTAAATTAACATTCGAAACGTACCATTAACATAAAAATAACAAAAACGTATTCGTAGCCAAATTTTTAACATGTTCCTAACCAGTATATATCCAAAGAAATAAGTTTAATAATTTCTCGCGGATGCATCTTTGCAATCTCGGTAATCGTAAACTGAGAATATTAGAAGCCGCCATTTTGACGGGCCCCATAAAACTCTTCGCTATAAACTATCTGTAGTTTCTTTTTATTAAAAACCATGAAGAATATGAACATATACGTGCGGCAAGAACTTGTGGAACACACTGACAGTAACGTTCTAATTATTTAAAAAAAAAAACAAAATACGAAAATGCAGTATATAAATTAATAGGAAACATTACGATCGAAGCAGAAACAAACATTGAATTCTTTTCGACGACGTTCATCATTTTGCTAATAATTTATTATTTTTTAATACTAAATCTACCACGGGGGGTCAAACCATTTTCAGAATTTTTATTTTGCAATTATTGAAGTTATAAAAATCCTGCTTTTTTAATTATATACATAATAATAATACAATCCTAAATCTTGGCATTTTTACGAGTTAATATACACTAGTCAATTTTAATGCTCGCTAGATTTATTGCTAAACATTCGTTCACCGAAACGCCCCATCAAACAAATCCTGCAGATTCCGTGATCCGCGCAGTTGCACATTTCCATTTGACACAGCCAATCGGTAAACGTTATTAAAATTGAATTTCTAGTTCGTCACTAGAAAACTCGCGCAACAATTGCACTTGACTGCAATATACTATTTAGCCAGATATTTATATTGCACAATAACTAGTGAAGTAATAAAAGCATCGAGCCGAGGGATGCCAGAACCAAATCTAAAAATATTTATAATAGTATCATTGTCCACAGTTTTTTCCCCTAAAAAAGAGAGCACCTCCCAATTAGCCAGTATTTCATTTTTACGTCGGAGATATCATAAAAGTAACAATATTCTGTGATAATGAGAAGGATTCCAGCGTGGAGCTTCTAAAAAAAAGGGAGAATGGCGGAAGAGAGGGAAAGATCGTCAACTTTCGGGTTAAACACAGTGTCTCGGCTCATCGGAGGCAAATAATTGGGAGCAGGGGATGAGGAACTCCCTTCGGCATGGCTGTTATCTTCTTCTCTCTCTTTCTCGTTCCACGGAACGGCAACGACAAAAGGAGGAAAAAGGCGAGGTAGGTAGTTGAAATCGCGTCGCCTGACTCTCGGGCAAAGAAGTCGCTGAACCAACAAGTTATCTTTTTTCGGTCCCTTACGGTTCGATGATTTCTTACCGCGTCACCGAGCTTATTTTCCCCTCTCCATTTCCCACGACCACAATTATTTCGTGCCAATTTGATGCACGAAGACGTCAATATGCACAGTCTGCGGACTCCGTGACGGAACAGCGACGCGCACCGCGAGCGATCATTAATTTATCGGAGTGTAAAAAGGGAAAATTACGTCGTTACGCGTCGCGTTCGTCTCGTAGCCGATAAACAGGCACTTGAATTAATTCCCATTGAAAAATTATCTCGAACATTTATCGGACGTTCGACTAAATCTCGGAGACAGATTACATTAATTCGTCGACTCGAGGATTTAACGCATTGTCTGCCGGCAGGCTATCGATAGGATTTTCAATAATTACGCTGTAACAAAAGGTTGCTTGGAAAATAGATATTTTTACATAATAATCCCGAACGAGATGATTACGTCACACTGTCGACGGTGATTAAGAAATAATTCTTGAACCGTGAATTTTCATAAATTACAGATAACGTGTTTTTCGTTACGCCGTCTGCTGGATCTTTTACAAAATTTTAATCTCTCCGACGAGCACGTAAAACAAAAGGCGATTCGAAGTGATTTCCACGAGTGAAATTCAGTTTCGCCCGGCGATAAAGTATCGGTCGTTCAATTTTATTCGCGGGGAAAGTAGAATTACTTTAATCGGCGCATTAAATACCAATGAAATTCTGTTTCTAATATTCGCGAAGACTCGACGAGACTTCGCTGCGGTGTTTCGCTGTTAAACGTTAACCACGATTTTACCAACCTATTTATTTCATTATGCGCGCAGCGTAAAACTTCCCAGCGGTAATTGGGAATTCGTGCGCGGAATTAGCATGGAGGATTCTATTTCAACCCGAATATAAAATACTCGGCGTTGTTCAAATAGCTTAGAAACTGGGGAAAAATTGTTCGGTCGAATACGGCGCTGGTGTTCGCGCCCAGGTTGTCGCAGTTTTTCGAGCCTGTCAAGATGGCGGAAAGATGAGCGTAACGAAGAGAGAACGAAGTAGAATGCGCTTTGCGGTCGCAGCGGATGAGTGCAATGGTCAACCACTGTCTAACCCGGGAGCTCTGGGATACGTGTCTGTACGCGAAGGGAACTTCTCCGGTAACTTCGCTAATTAAACGAGCGCTCCTTTCGTGATTAGTAACGCTCCGCTAATGAACCCTCACCGGCTACTTTTAGGTTCATTCCCCGGGGACCCGGAGCCTGTTTCGTTTCGCCGTGTACCTGACAACAATGTTCAAACCTTCCTTCTTTTCGCAATAAACGTACCGTTAAACGAATCCGCAGCTCTTGCTCTTGCCGTTTCCCGCACCGCGGTATATCACCGTAATAATCATTAAAGAAAACGCTTCTCTGAATTCCCAATACGGTATTCTCTCCGTAACTGTCGTACCTTCGAATCTGCCACGCCACAGTTCTAGAGGAGGTACTTTAATCTTTGAGGGACTGAAGTTTGACGGTTTGACGGTCGGTTTCTTTATTTTTCTAAACAAAGTCTAACAAAGTGTATTATGTTCTTGTGAATGCACGATTATTGGAGATGGAAATATTCTCTTTCTATCGACAGTAAAATAAATCGTAGTGCAAGAGATTAACCCCTTGGTCCTACAACAACGAGTCAAACTCGTGATCAAAAATTTCGAACTGAATCTTCTAAACATGTATTTCCTTAATATTCTCTCCGTAACTGTCGTACCTCCGAATCTGCTGAGCAACAGTTCTAGAAGAGGTACTTTAACCCTTTGAGGACGAGTGTCGTCGTATTGGCAACATCAGGGCCACATATTTAATTCTTAAAGTTGCGCGAAATATAATTTAATTGTTGTAATAACATAAGATCAGTATGCATTTTAATTTTCACTCAGAACTTAACACATTGCTGTAAAATTTAGCTTGCTGGCGAGAATATTTTCAACATTTACAAAAATCCTCGTTCGCAAAGGGTTAATCTTTGAGGGACTGAAGTTTGACGGTTCGACGGTCGGTTTCTTTATTTTCCTAAACAAAGTCTAACAAAAGTGTATTATGTTCTTGTGAATGCACGATCATTGGAGATGGAAATATTCTCTTTTCATCGACCGTAAAATAAATCGTAGTGCAAGAGATTAACCCCTTGTTCTACGAGTCAGACTCGTGATAAAAAATTTCGAACTGAATCTTCTACACATGCATTTCCTTAATTTTCATTATAAATAAATAAGAAAATAACATTTAATTTAATTGTTGATCGTATACGGTCATTGAAGAGCAGCTAGGCACAATTTGTCAAAGACAATCTAAAATAAAGAAAGTCTAGTCACTATTATTGTAAAATAAGTCATAGGCCAAGGTGTGAAAGAAAGAACGAACATTGATTTTTATTTTTAAATGAGAAACTAGAATATTTTTTTTTAAATTGCACAAAATTTTCGGAAATCTGTCCGGCTTGGAATTAAAAAGTAGCACCCCGTTCCTCTGTGATCGTATATGGAATTTAAGGGTGGTTTACAAACATTGTGAAGAACGATCAAGTTTCAACGCGAAATCGACCCGCTTCATGATAAATATTAATGTTCATTGAGAGTTATTGGGCCGAGTGTACAACTCGGCGGATTTTCGTCAATCTTCTTAAACTAAAGTCGACTAAAGTCAAATGTTTTGGAAGGACGAAATATTTCCACGCGATCCATTGTACGCGGAACAGCGTGCACCGGTTAATTCGTTGCTCGGACAAAAGCAGGGCCCGCGGAAAAGCATTTAGAGGGAGTAGTCGTTAAGCCGTTCCTTTATTTCCCGAAATTTGTTAACTCTTCCGAATATCAGGCGTTCCCGTTGGAATAACACAAGCGAAAGGGGGATGCAATACGAGTCCGGCGTTTGTAAAAACCTGGAGGGAGGAGGAGGAGGAGGAGGAGGAGAAGGGTTTGGGACGACGGACGAATCCCGAGATATACAGATATCGGTGGAATTTTCATTGTTTCCCTATTTCAGTCCCGGTCTCGAGGTTTCCGGGCGAACGTGCGCGCTTCTGCGACTCTTCCGGTGACACGCCCTCTCCGAGAACGAGCTATTCTCTCCGGGAAAGGTGAGATAACGGAAGTACGTAAGGAATGCGGGACCTAAAGGAGAACGCTTAACGGGATTAGAATCGGTCGCGTGCCGAGCATATCTTCCCGGTATTACGTAATTGCGTAGTTTTCGCCTGTGTGGGTGGTGACCATCGCGAGACACGCGACCGCCCTAAGAATTCGCGAACAGCTCACGCACCGTGTCCGAACCATTTTCCCATGCGATGTCGCGTGCGATAAATATTTTAACCCCTTCGTGGGCAGCGCCGGTCGCTTGTTCTCCAAGCGAAAATTCGCTCTTTCCGATATTCATTTTTCCCCATTAACATCGCCTTTACGCTGCGCTAAGCGCAACTGTTGCTTTATGAAAATAATAAGATTATGTCGTAGCCATTTTTTAAATCAGTTAAATATTTATTTTATTTTTTAAATAAGTCGCTATTTCGAATATTTGTTCTCAGAGCACAAATTATATATATGTATCAACTAGTATGCAATAAACTTCTTAAATATTCTCGTTAACCTCTTGACCTACGATTCACATTATGATAACAGTGACTAGATTTTCTTGGTCCTCCGCAGAACGACCAAAAGCAAAGGCAAATTTGTAATTAACGCGTGCGTAGCTATTCTCTAATGATTGTATGCGATTAACAGTTAACACTTTATCGACCGGCGATTATTTCAGAATTTTTATAAGGCTCACGATCCATGACTGAAAACTTTTTAATGGGTCTTTCAACGCTGACAGCAATGTTTATTGCGGATCAACAATGCATCCCCAATAATATTGTCTAATAATGTTGTTACAAATTGGAATGTAAAAATAGAATTTTAAGCTTCATTTTGATGCAGCGCGAATATTGAAAAGCCTACTAATAGGCTTCCAGTCGGTAAAGTGTTGAATAGAATGTTATTTCGGTGTAGAAAGAAAGATTGAAGAAATACATGTTTAGAAAATTCTGTTCGAAATCTGGATCACGATCCTGGCTTCGGTCAAGACCAATAAAATTAATAAAAATTTACCGGTTAGGTAAATTTGCCCATTTGCATAAATTCAATTAATTATATAATATAAAAATATTTTAGATCGGAAAAAATATCTCGATTTTCGTGTTGACACGGTTTCGGGTGGAGAGGGTTAACAATAACGAGGAATCTCGCGTGGCCGCGATGAAACTTGGTAAAAAATTGCGTGACGGTTGTCCTCGCGTCCGGAGAAATTACAGGTAGAGAAATTCGCGTGTAGGATGATCTACAGGGAATCAGAAATTAGGGGGACCGGTGTGCGTCGTGTAACGGTTGAAGGCAAGAATAATTCACGGGAGCGTCTTCGGTTGAAAACGTTTGAACAATGCGGCCTGCGCTCGTGATTTTTCGCGAGGTAGGTATCCGGGGCCGAGGAAGCCGGTTGGTTTCTCGCGTTCGTTTTTCCGTGTAGCAGGCGCCGTTTATCGCGACCCAGCGCAGAATTTCTGCCCGTTTCTCTTTCGTTTCCTGTTCTTTTTCCGTCCATCAAGTTCTCGAAACGCGCGCGGACGGAAACAAAGCGTTCCGGCTGGTGTTTCGTCGCACGCGAGACGCAATCGGTAGGATGAGTTTCGGGCTTCGCATTTATCAACTCTTGAAGCCGCTCTCCACCCATCCTTCTCCCTTTTCTCTCCCTCTCTTCCTCTCTCTCTCTCTGTTTTCCCGAGACAAATGAAAGGGGGGGCCCCGGTGAAAAAGGTTGTAGGTGTCGGTGAGCATTGATTTTGAATTTGCAACTAGTGGAATTTGATTTTGGATTTTGATTCAACTTGTAAAAATCTCGGCTCGGGATTCGTAAAAAGTTACGGGGATTGAAGGCCACGAATATAAAACGGATCGCCTCGACGGCAATCTACCGGGAATATCGCTCGCAGTCAAATTAGCCCTGCCATGACGCGAACCGGACAGGATTAGGAAATATTAACGCGGTTGAGCACGGTAGAGCCAGAATTTTTTTATATTAAATATGCGCTTAGATTTCTATATTGAACAGCAC
>CM052091.1:11274966-11288170 GCA_028453745.1 Agapostemon virescens
CTCTTCTGTAACAATTTTTAGCGATGAAGATTTTAAGTAAAGTTTTCAGTAATAATATTTTGGGGGAAGCTGAAAAGTTGATGGGTGGGGATAGAGGAAAAGAAGAATAGGAGTATTAACTAGCAAACCTTGCGCGTTAGACGATGAGATATCGGAAGGCACTAACATCAGGTACTAGCGAGAAAATCTCGCGCTATTGTCCCCCTGTCGGTCAGAGCAGGAGGTAAAGTCGCCACAATATAGTAATTTTTAGAGGCGTCTTAGGGTCGATATCACGGCGATAGAATTTTATTTCGACGTAAAACGAAAGACTAACATTTATATTTATCACTACAACTATCAAACCAGTCAAAATGACTGGTCCCTACTTATTTCTTTCGCAATTACTGAAATTATAAAAATATTTTTATTAGTAATTTTCCGATCTACTTCTTTAATAAACCACATGTTACAATAAAAATTGAACGAAGTTTGAGTAGATGCAGTCTTGTTATTATCACGAAGCAATGTATATCGTTGGATTTACTGTTCGGTAGTTCTAGTGTTAACAGATTGCGTGTAGGATCCCAATTCCGAATCTGACTCGATATTTTACGGGTTAACATGCATCTACATTCTATGAAACCCCTATAAAAATGTATATTCGCAGATAAGCTGTTGGAATCGCTGATTTCGGGGCGCAGCGTTGAAAGTTTGGTGCTTCGAAAACGTGTACGTATTGCGAAAGCCAAAAGTCCGAGCTGCTTGTATATCCTGGAAGAAACCGAGTTGAAAAATGGAAGAACACGCAGCGACCTCGGATAAGATCGGTGGGGGCTTCTTATTTCTCCCTGTTCCGTGTAATCTTTTCGGCGGACTGCCGGTGGACGAATGGCAAGTGTACAAGAGAAGAAGGAGAAACGTCCGCGATTCCGATCACGAAATCGGCAGGCGCCGAGATGACGACCGCGAGGAAATCGCGGGGAAAGAAGAAACTCCGTGGAAAGAACGACGACGATATCGATGTTCTCTCTGTTTCTCTCTCGCTCTCTTTCTCTATCTCTCTCTCTCTCTCTCTCGGTCTCTTCCTATCGGTGGGAAGAGGTCCGAAAGGGATGCAGGATCGCATTTGTGCGACGACGACAGCGGGAAATGAGAAATAGCGGACGAGAAGAACCTCCCCGTCTATCTACCCCTTTACGGCGCAGTCTTCCCTTACGACGCTAACTACGAGACCGATGTTACTCGGCTGCTCCACCAAAGAGATCCTATCGCGCATGAAACGCTTCTAATGGCGCCCGCTGGAGCATCGGACCACTGGTGAAACGAAAAATTAAATTGGCTAGACCCGCTCCACGAATTCGACTTTGATTTTCGCGTAGAAGTCGCTGCTAGTCGATGCTAAATTTACGAAACAACAACAACGACTGTGTATCATGATTTCTGTGTCTATCCTAACTTTTAGCCAAAGAATTGGCGTAAACCTAATTAATGCTAGAAACTCGATGCCAGTTACCTGAATTTTCTACGTTAGTTGTGCCCATAATTATGAAAGTGGTCTATGTCAAAATTTTAAAAACATGAGTTTATCAGTTATGTCACACCACATTATTTTAAACTGAATTTGTTCAATGTAATTTTTACGATATCGTCAAAAATGAACCATTAGATAGTGGTTGTAATTTCAACATTATATGGAATGCATTTAGTGTTAATTATGAAAGTGGTCTAAGTTAGTTCAAACTTTAAAAACAACATTTTCATATGAAATTCACACAAAATTTCATATTCATAATAAATTTCCATTAATCAAGACTAATAAAATTATAAATTAAAATGTCGCATAATGTAAAAATATTTTTTAATTTATTTAAATGCGATTCATTAAATATCTCGAAATAAGAAATATATGACTTAGGCCACTTTCATAATTATGGGCACAGTTTTAATTAATTTCTTACGGGTTCTCGTAAACCTATTGTCAAGTAACTTGTTTGTAGCTATTGCATACTCGATATTAGTTCTTCGCAGCTCATTTCGTAGCTAATTTTATAGGTGATCCCATCGAGAACTTGATTCGAACTTTAATTAGAACCGTGGAAAAGCTATACTTTGGAAATGCGAGTCTCGCGGACAACAAATGGCTGATCGAGGATAATTAACCAGCAAGGTTAACTAGAAAGTTCCAGGATAGTAGCGCGAAGGTAGCGCAACATCTTCGATCGAGCGAAATAAAATTCAAGTAGTCTAAAGGCACGCGGTGTACTTTGAAACACTTCCCGGCGGTTGTACACTGTCTGTTCGTTTCACGGACGTGGCACAGCGCGTTTCGCGTCGCGACGGCGACGTCGTGCGGGAACAAATGCCAAGACAAGAAGATCCGTCTTCTTCTGTTGCAATAACAGTTTCCCGATAGTTTTCAGAAAAATACGGTTTCCTTAATTTCGCGAAACAGTTTGCCTTCTCGGCGCGCAATCGTTTGAGGCTCTCCTTGTCCCAAAGTAAGAGAAAACGAAGAAGAAGTAGAAGAAAGAGAAAAAAAAAAGCGACGTGCGGGATGGAAAGAAAATAAAATGAGGAAGAGATCACGAGCATCCTCGGCTCGTCTTTATGAATCCAGGAGATGTACAGGTTCTCGTGCCGTCTCGAGCAGATCGTTTGATCAGCAGAAGAAGGAGCGTTTTTCGTGTAACGCGACATCCACTCGTAAGGTCGACGTCGATCAAAGACCTGTCGTTAAAACGCATGGAGATCTTCTTATCCGTTCGAACTGCCGGCAGCCTGAAAATCGAGTTTACCGTTCGCCTCGGCTCTAGCCGTCTTTCTCGGTACAGATTAAATCCCATCGGGATCGTGAACTGCTGAATACGAACCGACGGATACAACGACGTTGTTTTTAAACGCGATGGGAAAACTTCGCGGGCCACGGGGAGGGAAAGAGGAGAAGGGGCGATGCTCGAAAAGATCGGTAATTGTAATAGAATTTAACCACCCTCACCTCTCCCCTGCTCATCTCTCTTGGCGAACGAGCAAACGGAAAAGTTTCTCGAGTGTCGCGGACCGCCGCGCGTCTTTCCTCGGAGATTTCATGATTTATCGCTCGGCCAGAGGTATCGCTCTCTCGTTCGATAGATTCCTCCGCTCAGGGCTTCCACTCAGTTTGTCTCATTTGTTATCGATGATACCTCGGTATCCCTTGTTGCGATTGATGCGCTTCAATTGTTGGCAAAAAGAGAAGAAACCAAGAAAACGAACTTTGAGGAGAAACGATCTTTCCGGTGCTTTCGACGGTCGAGTAACGGCGACTCTTGAAAATGTTTTTTTTTAAATCGAAGTAATAAATGTGTCCACTTGAAACTTTTCAGTTAACTCTAACGACATTTCGAGAACGTATTATAACATATTCGATGTGTAAGCTTTTGATTTGTTAAATTGACTTTGTACCATCGAGATTGAACGACAGCGAGAGAATTTTTTAAAAGGATGATTATAATCGCATCGGCTTGGAACTTTGCCGTTGCATGCTTTGATATGTATAGATTTTGCAAGAAATTTTGCACGTGAACTTTTAACCTAGGAGACGTAGGAAAAATTCGTGTCCATGGTCGTCGGAAAACCGGCTCGTTTTGCTTAGATTAAGATTTAAGATTAAACGAGTGTGGATAATTGTTTGAAACGAAAATAGTGAGTGTATCGACTTCAAATTTTGCGAATGCATTTACCAATCTGAAGAGAATATAATATATATGAATAAAAGGAAAAGCTTTAGGAAATGAATCACTATACCGCTGTCTACGATATAAATGCGAGCGCGACTTAAATTTGTATGAGTGTTGTTGCGCGAAACGAACAATGCGAGATCGAAAAACAGCGGTCCGTGAAAGGCAACACCCTTTTTAATTATGCATCATATAAATATCGATGTATTACAGAAAATACGCGCATAGAGAATTCCGTTGTGCGCAGAATAAATTACAGAAATTAAAGCTGAAAGATAGATACTGTTCCGTGTTCGAATAAAACGTATGCAACAAAAACGAGTGTCCCCGCACAAAGCTATACCTTTACAAATGCACATTATAAATACAATAGTGAATTAAAAATAATTCGTCGGAAGGATTTAAAATCGTAAAAATCCGCATCCGTGAAAAGAGGAATTTCTCGAAAATGAAACACGCAAATTAATTAACTTGGGAAATTTACAATTCTACGATTGTTTGAATGTTTTTCGTACTTCGAACGAACCGCGTTTCATTATTATTACAATACTTGTTACGTAATACACGATGTTCTCTCTGAAATACTACGATCGCATCGCACATGGACATAAACTTCCAGTTAAAAATTACGAGAAAAACTAAAATCGTCTGAAATGGTCGGAAATTCTTTTTTGAAACGATTTTGACTGTTGTCACTTGCAGATTATACATTTTTGTATGCATTTTCGCTTGCATACATTATGTCAGTCGTAAAATTTTTCTGGTAGAATTATTCAAAAACTGAAAATGTTTCCTTAAAATAATTAACCCTTTGCACTCGTAGCCGTTTTAACTATAAAACCAAAGCATTTCTTCTGATCAAAGAAATGTTCATTCTACATAAACTACTTCACCTTGTGAATATGGGTTCTTTCTACTGTTACTCGTCCTTACAATCGTTAAATTTTTATCAATTTCTTATATACAATGCTAAGTGTTAATTTAATTAATTAAATAAATACATAGAAATCCATGCAACCACTAATGCACAGTAGACGATCAAATCAAAAACCATTCTTAAATCGAATAAATCGATGTTCGTCCATTTATATAAATAAAGTACCATTGAAAGGACGCCATGGCCATTTCAAGAGCCACGTTTTAGCGACGTACTTGTTTCGCGCGTTTGCGCAGGGAAAACGCGACGGTAACTCGGAAACGGAAGACCGAGGTTAACAATGTTATCAGTGACACCTTGTTAATTCTTTCTCAACCGTTTGCGAGCAACGTCCGTGAACCGTCTCGCATTTTTCGCGAGTAGAGGAAGGGCCGATATCGGCGCGTCCTTCGTCTTCCTGAAATATCATCGTCGTGAAAGGAGTGCTTTCGAGCGTGCGAAAAAGAGATTGGTCCGTCATCGGTGCTCGACCCCTGTATCGAATGCAAATCGATACGTGCGAGAGAAAACCGTTGGAGAGAAACGGAGGAGCTCGCCGGGGGACGGACACCGGAACGAGACCGTAATGGCGAAAGGAAATGGCCCAAGCAGATGCGATGTTTGCCCGACGCCCTTAGCCGGATCCGCGCCGCTGCCCTTTTCGCACTGTCCCGAGCTGAACAATCGTCGGGATCGCCGGCAAGGCCAAAGTGCTCGGAAAATCTATCGTTGATCGTTTTTGGACCCGAAACCCGCCGCTCGATTTCACACCGAGGAAATGACTTTTCTCGCGTCTGATCCGCAACACGCTCTCTCCCACGGCCGTCGCCGCTTTTCCGCACAACCCGCGAACGGGAAAATGATGCGGAACTCGGTGATCTCGATTCACGGTTTCTTGAAATTTTTCAATTCACACCGTCAGCCCCAAGCCGATGGATCACGATTAGCGAGAACCCCATTTTCTTTGCCAGCAAAAATTATTTAAATCGAGGAAAGTACGATTGTCGTTCGATTTTTGGATCGCTTTCGGGTAAGAGGTTTACGACGGAAGAAGAGATTTAAGATCCAGGCACCGAGACGAGACGGAAGACTTCTCATTTGAATTTTAATAACATTGTTCTCGTTCCCCTCTCGCGCTTGATTTATTCGTAGAGTTACTGAAATCTTAATGGTAGAAGGAGATGGAATTTTTAAACGGTCTACCTTGAATCGTTCCGGTATATCGAAGAGTAGAAGGTAATTTATTTTCCATGGTTGGATATTTAACGAATCGAACATCCATTGTGTAGTGATACAGCGACACCCTTCGCAGCAGCGGCGGCCATTTTGTCTGCAGACTGATTGACTGGCGACGGACGATTTATACACGATTCAATTAACGCTGTATTGGCAATCTGTATATTTTAGCAAGTTTAAGACTAAAAATTCCAATTTTAATAAAAACGAACAAATTATTTTAAGAGATTTAGGTGTTAGCTGCGAGAAGGTAAAATAATCGAAGGTGGAATTGCCTGAAAATCAGCAAAGCTTCCTACAATTTTTGAAAAACCAAGGAGTAACCCATATCGTACAAATTGTTTTTCATCGTACAAAGACGGAAATGTTTGAGCGCGCGCGTATCTGCGCTTCGGCGATAATGACCAGGAAAATTCCGCGCACGTATCAGCTTACGATGCAAATGGAAATTAATAGAAGAATACAAACTCGAATTTGTATTTCGTCGAATGTAAAATGCATGTGCCTGCAGGGCTCGAAATAATCTCGCACGTTTGTTGTGCCCCCCGGGTTGTACGGACACGTCGACGTTAAAAAAATATCGTTCCTCTTTTATGCATCATCATTCGTTTCGAAAATCCTCTGATCAAAGCGTGTATTTTCGTGTCAATCCGCGCAGACAGCGTTACTGGAAACGTCAAAACGGCGCTAAAGACTTTTGCGACAGGAAACGGAAACAATGGTAACGCTCCGCGGGGGCTCGGGACAGAGGGGAGTGATAAAAAAAGGAGACTGGATTGTGTCAAATAGTGACAATTTTGTCAATACATTGACACGCCGGTTATGAAAGGGGCTGACCGAGGTTCGCGAAAACGCGGCTCGGCTCTGTGCGCGCCCGCGCGCTGCGCTTGTGCATGCACGCACAGAGAGAGAGAGAGAGAGAGAGCTCGCGAACTCCGGTTAATGGGGTTCGTGCTCGGCATTCGAGCCTATCGGATTTCTCCATTACAGGGAATTGAATTTTTCGCCGAGCGTTCGACCGGCCCGCGTATTTATCGTCCCCTCAATGATTTGGAAAAACCAATTACAGCCGCGATTTCGAATCAACGTGCGCGAGCGCTGTGTTCTGTCCACGAGCTTAGCGGTGGAAAAAGCCCGGAATGACTCGTCACGTGAATCGAACGCGAAGAAGGAAAAGAGGGGATATATATTTCCTCCGACAAAAAAAAAACCGCGAAAAGTAGCCGAATAAACCGGGCGAAAATAACAGTCGAAATATTTTCGGAAACCGCGTTCGCCGAGTCTGCATAAACAGACATTAACATTCAGATACTCTTGAAAAGACTGCAACATTTTTTTTAATACAGGTCCATACAGCTTGGATTCCTTTTGAAAAATTAGAACAGCTGCTGCTCGATGTGAAGAAACATTTCGAAAAACTTACAATCGGTCGGAATTGCAGTGGAAATAGTAAAAATTGTTTCGTACCTCATTTTTGTGCGAGTCTGAAAATTTAAAAAAAAACATGTAGTAGATGCATGTCAATTATGTATATAATCTTTGCGTGTGAGTGTACATATTATAAATTGAACCACCAAAGGAATAGGACGAGTGAACACCGAAGAAAGAGGGAAAAATAGAGAGAGAGAAATTGAAAGGCTAAAAAAGTCTTGATAAATTGTTTACCGAATAGACAGAAGATCTTTTCACCATTGAAATCCAATAGTGAAAATAGTATCCGATATAGACTGGGTCTTATTCAATAGTTCCAGATTAATATAAGAGTGAGAAACATAAACATTTAATTGCTGATTCTTTATTTTCTAGTTAGGTGAACTCGTATACATATTGTAATTAATTTATTTAACTTTCAATAATAATCTGAATGCTCTATTTTTAGACAAATCAACCTATGTTTATTTGCTTCAATAAAGCTCCACATATTACATGTATATTCTTGAAATTTTCGTCGTATTCGAATTGTACATTCTACGTTTTAATGATTAGATTGAATTAAAACTAACTTCTCAATCCATTTTTCAAACTTACTGAAATTGAAGAGTCAAAAAATTGAAACTAAATCGCTCGAACTTCAACTGTGCCAACTTCGTGTAAAAAGACTTCGTTTTAAAAATTGTTCAACTTGTCGAAAAGAATCAAACTTGTTTGATACTTAAAACATCGTTTCAGCAAGGACGCCGAACTGTTAACGCTACCGATCGTAGGTACGTAATTAAAAATCAGCGTGAAAGCTTACGTCGCTCTGCCAATGAGATAAAAGCAAACATTCAAACAACCTCTGCGAGTATACGAAATATCTACGTTAAAAAAATTAAATGTCTGTTTTTAAATATCGCAGCCAACCATTTTCTCTTTTCTCTCTTTTGGTCACTGCAACAAGTTTGCCAAACCGTGAAGCATTCGCTGCAGTTTAAGTAAATACCGTGGAGGTTAATTTTAATTTCGCAAATCTTCAATTATGTTTGAAACCGTCTCTTTAGCCTGTTGCAGAAAAGTACCAGGAGATTTCTCTTTTATCGCAAGAAATTCTAGTAGTTCGCGAATAATTTTCCTGTAGCATTTTTAATCACAATTTTCAACAGTTTTTAACTGTATAAATCGCAAGAAAATAAGAAATCAGAAACTCTACACGTATTTATAATACGTTTTCATCGTTTTACTGATATTTTATCTGTTTCGCTTACTGAAAACCAGAATTGCTTCATCGGTAATTAAAGAATCTCCATAAGTGTAGCTATTGCCTAAAAATAAATTGCTATAGTTGATCAGGTTTTACTGAGATAAGATATTGAAATCGTTTATCTCCTAGCGAATATTTTTAATCTTTTTAGCCTTACAAATATAATATCGGTAGACTGTAAAGTTGGTGCATTCGCGATAGAGAAGATGAGTTAAATAAAAAGAAAAGAAAAACTGTAAAGAAATTGTATTATTATTCTCGACTCGCCAAATTGGCAAAAAAGGCACTTTTATTTAACTTCTATTTCCAGCACAATTGACTTGGACATATTTTATTTGGCCTGAAGATGCGTAGTCTGGTGATCAAATATAACGACGTAAGAACAGTATAACAACCTATAATAACGGGAGCGATCCATAGAAAGTATACGCGAGGTAGAAAATGGGCGCATTTACCTAACGTCGACCAATCCTCCGCGCTCATGAATAGCGCAATACGAAAAATACAGGGCCGAAGTTCGTGCAGCGAATAACGAGGTCGTTGATCCACTTATCAAGGATGAGTAGGAATCCCCACGTGAATCCCTTCGATTTCTCAATTCGCCCTCCTTTCCTCCCTCTAAGCCTATTAACTGCGCCGGCCGCCGAGAATGCGCTCGGCAGCGATCGAGAAAGAGGAGGAGGAACGCGCCTCCGCGAAGAAAATCCGGCTGCAAATAATATTTAGGAAGCTGCACGCGCGCTGAACACGACGGTGTTAGAATGTGCCGGGAGTCTTGCTCCGGGCGGGCAGCCATAAATTTAAATTTCCGCTAATTGTAGTCTCGGCTATGGCAAATCGACTAATTGCCGTTCAATTCCTGCTAGGATTCTCTCCTCGGGTCACGTACTACGTGCTAGTACGTTTCCTCGAATAATCCGATAATTATTCTTCGATTGAGCGCTGAACGGGGTCCGACGATATCGCGCGATATTAATTTGATTCCGGGGGATCGGATCCGGCATTTATAGAAATATCCGCGAACCAGATTAACGGAAGGATTTGCCTATAGGCTCGCCGACACGGCTCTTTATCGAGTATTAGTTTCGATTGCTCGGTGATCGAAGCTTATTCGCCGCCAAACAGATTCGAGCATCGAGCCGCGGAAAACCTTCAACCCTTTGCGATCCACCAGCCGAGTTGTCGCACGGTGCAAGGTCGCCGAGACACTATTTTCAAACGTTTATGTGGCGGTACTGAAATGCATCGCGATGCAAAGTCGACTGCGATGTAGGCTACTTTTTTAACCCTGTTATTTGTCCCTCTTTTAAAATTTTTCATACTATAAAAGATTATCAAAAAATAATATGGAATAAATACTATTAAAATCATAATTATATTATTATTTTATTTCAATAGCGAACTCAAAATGAAGCAATAAATAAATTGGTGGCGAAGAATGGTACAGGTGTGCTGTCGCGAAAGGGTTAAGTTTCATCGTACAGATATTATTCAGTAGGGTAAGTAGAATTACTCGAGTTACGAAAGTTAAAACAAATGTGCAGGGTAATTTGTTAATTTTCTATTCTTCATTGATAATTCGTCTCTCGGCAGCGTTACCGAATTTCTTTCTTAATAATGTACCGGCGGAAGTACCTCTGATCTTGTTCTCGAGAAGAAAGGATGAAATATAATTACATTCATTTAGAAACGGTGAACCTTTCAGCGGCGTTGCTTGTATTTTCTGACAAGTTGCGCTCTACTTAAAGAGATTTCATTAAACAAAATGTAAACGAGAACCAACGTATAAACTTGTTTTTTGAACGAACGAAATGCGCTTTAATTCAGCGGGGTATGTACACGGAGAAGCATGAACCGGTGCACGCTATCAAGATTTTAATTCAACTTACCCGCATAGCCAAATCTTTTTACGGGGCAAATGAAAATCAGAAACGATTATTTAATTCCTTGATGCTATAACAACCTCGTTAAACATTCTCAAACGTCACACCGCACAATAAGTCGCGAAAGACGCCTGTAGATGCACAAAGTCCGCGGTTTAATAAAGCAGAGCTAAAAATTCTTCGAAATCGGGGGTTTTGAAATGAATTGAAAGAGCTCTCCGTACGGTTTGAATGCAGTTCGTTATTAAAACGAATAAAATTCTTCGTTTTATTGACCGTGGAAAAGGCAACCGGATAATAAAAAAAAAAAATGAAAAGAAAAAAGAAACTTAGCGTTCGATAAGAAGAGTATATTCAGCGAATATTGCAAATAACGTGGACGCGTTCTTTCGCTCGGTGTACAGGTAAATTAAATTGCAGGAGAAGGGGCGGGGATTGAAAACGAATGAAATTAGAATAGGCAGCGGTAGATCGGTAATCCGTGACGATCCTCCTGCGCGCGTCATTTTCAGTTTTCGGTTCATTGGATAACCACGAGCCGGCCGACTAGAAACGCCGCGAAAGTGGATCA
Source organism: Agapostemon virescens (assembly GCA_028453745.1). Classification (NCBI taxonomy): domain Eukaryota; kingdom Metazoa; phylum Arthropoda; class Insecta; order Hymenoptera; family Halictidae; genus Agapostemon; species Agapostemon virescens. The sequence continues at coordinate 11,285,951 of CM052091.1, forward strand.
AAATCGTTCGTTCTTTTTCCCCTGCTTGTCCGATCAGCCTGCGGATTATCCGCGCACCTGAAAAACGTGCTTCCGAGTAGCATTTAAGAGCAATTATATATCTGGTGAATGGCTACCGCGGTGTGTCCAATTGTCGGGCGCGGTAACGGACAACCCTTATTCTCCACTTTCGAAATTTCGTGACGTTCGGCATCTCTTGACGCCGAAAGCGCGCAATTACCCGGCGAACACCTCTTCAAAATCGTCACAAGTTCTTCCATTTCTGTTGGGAAGATACAGGCTCCGGAACTGTCTCTGACAAGCTTCGAAAACTAAATGTTTGCAGAACTTTAGACTAAAGTTTAAGACAAAGTTAAAGACAAAAATTTTTATTGCGAATCAACAAAGCCTCCTAAATAACGTTATCTAATAATTGCGTTACGAATTACAATGTAAAAGCAGTTTTTCAAGCCTCATTTTGTTACAGGGCAATTATTGAAAAACCTATTAACACTTTACCGACTGGAAGCCTGTTAATAGGACTGTCAATAATTGTACTTAACTGAATGAAGTTTAAAAAACTACTTTTACATTGTAGTTTGTAACGAAATTGTTAGCTAACGTTACCGAAGATGCCTTGAGGATTCTCAAGAAAAATTCCTGTCAGCGTTGAAGGTTCGGTTGAAAATTTTTCAATCATTGACTGTGGACCTTTAAAAATTTTGAAATACTCGCCGGTCGGTAAAGTGTTAAAATCAAACACTTCATTCCAATGTACTCGTATAGAGAACATCATTATCCGTCACACGTAATTCGCGTTGAACTCTGCCGTACCTAAAATTCAGCCGTGCCTAAGAGGTAAATTTCCGATTATTCTTCTCAACCCTCGTGGTCGGCATTTCGTTAAACATTCGTCTTCGATCATCGTCGCGCGTTGCCCATACGTAATTTCACAAAATAATATTTTTCGAAGCTACCGGTAACCAGATAAATCGAAAATAAACAACCACCGTCGAAACAGAACCCGCGCGCGATGCATTAATAAAGTATACAACTTTTCCCTTGATTGCACCGTTCATAAATCTCTGTCCAGACATTTCCACAAAGCCGTGGCGGTCTGAAAAAGATCAGAAATCACCTGTATCGATTTACCGTGTACAGAATCGAGAGGAAGCATGAAAGCAACCGATGAGCACGCAAGTTTTTGTATATATCGCAGAGCATTAGTAGCTGATAAAAGTTTCGCCAGCTCAGGGAATATCAGCGATCATTAATTACGCTTTAACACAGTTATTATCCGTTCCGGCCAGACAATAGTCGAGGCGTCAAAAGCGCCAAGCAGAAGAGAGGGCTAAGGGAGCCTCGTAATGGCTCGTAATAAAGACCAAAGGATCTTCTCTAACCCTACAAATGGTCGCGTCGTCTCACGGCAATCATTAACTCGGTTTTTACATTGCGAACGAGCCGATGGCAGTCGCGCGTCTTTACGGGCGCCGTTGCCTGCAGCCTCTTAACATTATACAGCGGTCGTTTGGCGTACGCGGCACGTGTGCACGCATTATCGAAGAAGCATTATGCAAACTATCTCTGAAAACAATTACCGGGCTCGAACGACAACACTTCCGACAGCAGAATTTTGCATTGCATCAATGTGTGCCCAAGTCTTTCCCGTTTACGTGATCGCGTTTAATTTCTTAGCGACGCCGCCCGAACGCTTTAGCTGGTATCCTATTTAGCAACATGCATCGTCGTTGTCAATATCTGCACTGTTTTTCTGCGACAGCGTGAACAGATCGTTCGATCGAAACCGAAACTTTGTTTCGTCGCAGTGTCAAAATCCTCCGAGATATTCTTTGCAACATCTCGTAAACGAGGAGGTTACTTCAATTTTTATTTCTACCCAATTAGCATATGGTATTAGCTATTCAGCTGATTTTTGAAGTAATATTTGACGAAGACGAATCAGAGTATAAACAGTCGAGTAACGTAATGCGCTTAACGTATTAAGCAGAACTCTCAAAATCTAGGCTAGCATATAAGGGGACTTCAGGAAGCTATCTTTTATCAACCCCAATTTTTCCCATTTTCACCATTGATCGCCCCGACATTTCAAAGCCGTGCCACGACTGTAATTCGATTCCGATTGAGCTAAAATTTGGAATACACTCTGCCTACCCATCTAGAAACGTGTAACCAAAATTACACAAGAATCGGAGACCTAAATATTTTTCGCGATTTTAA
>CM052091.1:11301214-11327263 GCA_028453745.1 Agapostemon virescens
ATTACATTTGCTTGCAGCTTTTTCAGAATAACAACAAAATGCGACGCAAAAGGTTAAAAAAGCTAACGATGAGAAGAAAATTCAACGTCCCAAGAAGATTCTCGAGTAAAAACAAGCATGAACTAATAAAAAAGCACCTCGTTTAATCTGTCGTGTTGTATCAGATGTTATTAATATTTTTTATAGATTTACGAGAAAAGAGCCCCGAATATTCCCACGTCGACGAGTGTATTCAAACTAGAAAAGTTCTTAAAACTGTTTTCGTAAAACAGCGCATGAGAATAAGTAGAACGGCGTCTTATTCGTTCCGCGTAAAAGCATTGCGGCATGGCAAAGGCATCTAGACACAGCTAACGCTGCCGATCCCGGTAACCCGGATTTGCGAATCCTCTGGTTTCCATTTACCGTGTACGTTAAGATAGGAAACTGGGCGAAGAATCGAGCATAAACTGAATACGAATCTCGATTTCCACAGAGATTTTCTCACGTATTAGTAATCGGTATTGTGCGGGTTGCAGGAACCTAACAGTTCGCCCGATAATCAACGGAAACGCGTTGCTAATTAGACGGTCGAGCAGTTCAACGAAGAAATAAAGAGGAACTAATTAGAACGGAGGATTAAATCATGGTAAAATAATCCGAAGTTATAATTTCACCTTTCGGAACTTTCCCATCCGTGAATTTAAAACTTTCCAACCAGAAGACCTGCAAAAGGAAGGTAAAACGCTAACACAACTCGGTTTGTCCAATTTATTACACTTCAAAGTAATTAATCGAAGCGTTATTGCGACTCCCGCTTGATTCGGGATACAACGTTGTCTACAAAATTATCGGAATTTTCGTGTAAAGAAGAATTACTCCTTTCAAGCACTTCGATTTCATTTAATAATATGTCAAGTTTTAAAATCACCAAACGATCAGCAAAATTCGAAAATTGAACTCTCGGAAGAAGTAATGACGCTTCACACGAAACGAGCTATGGCAAGTTTAGGAAGATCAAAATTATGGAAGAGTTAACCCCTTTCCATGCCGCTTTCTTTAACGTAACGTCGTCGTCGACAAAAATGTTACAGTAGAAAGCAGAAAATTGATATTTCTCATACATCCGCATTTATTTCAATGCTGAAATATTGATTAAATGATTGTCCATTGTCCATGATTGAAAACTCTTCAATGGATCTCTCAACAATGACAGCAATTTTTATTGTAAATCAACGTGACATCGTCAATAACGTTATCTAATAATTTGGTTACAAACTACAATGTAAAAGCAGTTTTTTAGGCTTCATTTTGTTACAGTGCAACTATTGTAAGAATAGCTTATGTATATTAGTATGCATTCAGTGTTATATATGTTTTTATTAATTACGTTCGATTAGTGTATTTACAGGGTGGAAATTATAAAGCGTTACAGTCGAATATCTCCGAAAATATTGATTACACGCAAAAATGTTTCCGACGAAAATTGTTCAATACCGAGGGAGACATCGTGTGGCGGAACTTTAATTTTTCCTGGTGGACATTCCAAGGTGAGGTGAAGGTTAACCCTCCTTTTTTCAAATGGAATGATACGTGTCTTTATCCACCATCAAATTGTGCGTTTTAAGACGAATTCAACGACCTATGACTCAAGGTCATTCAAGGTCAAACTTGCAAGGAAATGGAGAAAAGGTGTGATCGTTTTATTTGTACTTTAAGAGTGTTAAATCTCTTGTAAATGAATCAAATACAAAAATATATTTAGCAAAATTGATAAACAAGGTAGCGAACAAACTGAATATTGGCTGTATTTATTTCTGTGCTCGCTTATTTTAACAATTCCAAAGCGTTGCCGCAGTTGCATAAGATCAAAAGTCTGCCTATAAGAATGGCCGTCGTCCGAGGGTGAAGAAGCAACAAAGAATGAAAGCGACCGGCGGTAATCATCGTCTGAGCCGTTTACAAAACGAAGAATAAAAATGGCAGCAATCGAAAACCGGTGGCGGAGCAATTAGGTCGCGGTATTAGCTCGAGTAGCGAGTCGACGCGTCGCGAAAACGTTTTCCCGGGGATCGAAAGGTGTCACTTAAGCCGTCGGAGCGATCGGTTCGAGTGGAACCGATTTGCCGTCGCGAAACGAGCGTCGACGGGCAATTCGTTCGATCGTCGGGAAAGTTTAAAGCGACTTGTCGCGCGGCAACCGGCGGTTGTTCGTCTTAACAGCCGCTGTGTTTCGAGGAGCACCGGCGTTTGGCGTCGGGACGACGACGTCGCTCGAGAACATCATAATAACGACAATTATCGTTACGAATTCCGTGCAAGATGTTTCGCGGGAGTTCCACGGTGAACGGTGCTCCGTCTTGCGAGACTCTTGCCGACCACTTCTTGTTAATCTCTCAGGACACGCTCGCAAACGAGCGCACTCCGCGGAGAATCCGTCGCCGACGCGAGTTCCGTGAATTTTTCCATTCGAAGCTGAAGTGGAAATCCGTTTCCGCCGACGGGGAAAACGCGGCCCCGGAAACTCGGCGGGACGCAAATTAACGTCGGCAAGTTTAAGAATCGCCCGCGATTAACGAAACTCGTTTAGAGCCGCGGCGCGGACCGGTGACGTTGCAGACCGGCGAGGATTAAAATTAAGATTTCCAATTTCCGCGGGATTCCACCGAGACGGCCTGATTGTTTCGAGTGTTAGCGCCGACAATATCTGCGTTAATCTTTTCCTCATCCCGGAAAAATAGAAGCCGCCGCAATTACGGCCGGTGCCGCGTCGCGAAGCGTTTGACCACGAACACCGGAAAATGTAATTTTTTTCCAAAGCGATTCCTTACGAGCTGGAAATACATCGTTTTACTCGCGGAGAATTTTTCGCGGCTGCGTAATTAAATATTTGAAACGTGGCGCAGTAATGTTTTAACACTGCAAATATCTCTCAGTCGTTTCGAACGTTTTTACTCGAAGCGAACCGTTTTCGCTACCGCGGAAACGAAAAGTATTATTAAATTAATTCTTAAATGTCCAACCTTTGCCGAGGCCGTAAAATTGTGTTCTACAAATACGATGGTTGAATCGTCATATTTCATACGCGCGTCCGTCGAATCGTCGAACGGAAACGAGTATAGAGGAATTCCATTTAAATCCGCAAATAATTATATTATCGATAGTTACGTGTTCGATAATTGTTAACATAAATTCCGACAGGGACCCCGGTAGTTCAATTAAAGATTCGCTCATCGTAGTGAATCGTGTTACATGGAAACTGCACAAATATTCGCGTATCGATTGTAAGGATTCGTAATACTATATCGAAATGTACGTTATTGTTAATTTGATATAACTGCGTGATATAACTGTGTACGACAGTGCGAGACGGCTCGATTAGCAATCTGAAAAACTATAACGATATAATTTTATCTGTTAAAAACAAATAATCTTGACAAACACACTGATTTCGGAAAATGTCTTCCACCTCGAAGCGGAACAACTTTGTTCGAACCAGTTTTTCGAGGTTATACAAAAGGAAAGACGAATGTGTGCCGGGTTAAGTACCAGCGAGAAAGGCGTTGTCAAATTGTCCATTTGTTGGCGAAAGTAGAAGCTAATCTAAACTAAAATAAGTAAGTTCAAGAATTTTTATGCTTTGCATCGTTTATTGCTCCTCATATAATATAATATGATTTCACATTTTTTTGGAAAAGTTACAAACGTGCACACGCATGCAGACGGCAGTCTAAGTAGAAAAACATAGCATGTTCTGCAACCATGCAGATTTAGGTTTCGCAGAAGATCGATATTTTACGATCATTGTGCCAGAACTACGGTTGCGTCACAAGCACGCATTGAAATTCACCTGGAAGAGCCCATTCGAACTTCTGGGAACACAAAACCGTGAAAACGCGAAGGAACAGATATCTTGGCAGTAAACCTAATCTTCTGTATTATCTCGCGCAGCGTCCGGTTTACATCGTTTCGAAGCGAAAGGTCCCCCCCGCTGCCGTTTTATTTGTTTTCTTCGCAAACGGCGAGCAGAAAAGTTCGCGCAAATATCTTTTAAATATCAGCCATTAGAGAATTAGCAAGGCTGCGCGGTCGCGCATAATAATTCCGTATTATCCATTTACACCGGAAGGCGAACGGCGAAGGTGGTTTGGAAATGGTTTCGCAGCTTAAATAATTATATCAGCGGCCGGCCGATAATTAGAGCACGCGAAACGACGCAAAAATTGTTCCGGAGGGCTAGCAGACCGGAAGATACATTTTGCTTACTGTTTCCCGTTGCGCTGAGTTTTTCTTTAATTTCCAGGGCCATGCTTTTCTTATCTTCGACCACTTTTCCGGGAACATCCGATCCTCTTAGGGAACTCTTCTATTATCGTCGCCATTTTCCCCAAGATGCGGCTAATTAATAATTCAATCTTATTATCCCACGACCGAACGGAGGAGCCCGGAAAGTAAAGTTCCACCGAGAGGACAGACGATAAATCGATTAGGATTACTTGATATTTTAGCAACTGTAATTAATAAAAATTGCGAAGCGGCCCCGTTCGGCTGATCCCTCTTCCGAAATGAACTCGTTACCCGCTGCAACTTTTCCGAGGCTTTTGTAGATGAAAAATTCTTTGATCGGCTGTCCGAACGAGTATTCTCGGCAAGATGGCCGTGAACGCTAAGAGCCGGATGTCTCGTGGGAAATGTGTTATTTGTTTGTTTCTCTCAGCTGTGAGAAATAAACGGGCAAGATTCCTTTGCAACCTGTACACCGTCGCTTGGAAAGTTTGAAGATCCTTCTCGGGTAAATGAAAATTCCTTTCGAGTGATCCTGAATGAGAATTGCATTCATCTCGTAACTGGTACTCGGGAACGAAGCTTGAAAAAATATAGATAAACATTCTGAGCTGTTGGACGAAGACTTAAACGTTCTTTATGAGAGGACATTTCCAATTAAATAGAGCCCGACGATGAAACGGCGTCGTTACATCGTCAACGGTCACTTCTTACGAATGCAGAATTTAAAAAACTAATCGTCGTAATAATTATCTCGGTATTCTACGTATTCTACGGTACGAATGTAACATAATATAATTTTAATGAGTAAAGGCTTTTGTACGAATGCATCGTCTTCAAAGCTGAATCTACCCCCTTTTTGGATTTCTTATTTTAGAATTACAAAAGTTACAAAATTACCTTATGTAGAAATCGATTCAATAAATTTCTTTATTCGTTTCTACGTTGTAAAAGAAATCGAAATAAAATCCAAATATGTTAAATCTTGTAATTTTTATAAGACAATATACGCTGGCCGATTTTAATAGTCGATCAGTTTAGTATTAATTTTTGAGAATTTAAAAATGGACAGGCGGACTTTCGAAACAGTCTATACGTAATTTCAGCACGACGATTCAATAGATTTCTTTATTCTTTTCTACGTTGTAATAAAAATCGAAATAAAATCCCAATATGTTAAATCTTGTAATTTTTATAAGACAATACACGCTAGCCGATTTTAATGGTAGATCAGTTTAGTATTAATTTTTGAGAATTTAAAAATGGACAGGCGGACTTTCGAAACAGTCAATGCGTACTTTCAGCGCGACGAATTCCGCTCTCTCGTCCTCGATACGTGTTCCTGCACAACCCGTGCGAAAAGAACAATCGCGGAGACGGAAAGACTTTTGTAATAGCATAATAGACACGTCATGCGCTGAGAAACGTGAAATAAGTCGTACACGATACCACGATGAGATGCTAATTGTATCGGATCGGTCGCGGCACGGAATCGCACGAAATTCACCTTAACGTCGCGAAACACAAGAATTGCACGTGCACACGACGATCACTGCGCGAAATAACAGCAATTACACGCTCTGAATCATCGACGACAACTGTCATTTCCTGGCTAATCGAGACCCGGCCAAGGAAACATCTAATTATTGTCCTTTCATAGGTAACCGTGCATCGATCGTTTATTTATGGACGATTCTCTTCGCTTTTCTTCCCTGCAGAAATCATCGATATCCGCGAAAGCATCGGTATTAATGATTAATTATGCCGCGGAAACAAGAATTTTATACGACGCGGATTGAAAATAAACGTTAACTGTTGTATAAATTATAAGATGGCGGATTTTATGCGTTGTGACAGAGATCGGTATTTATAAATACTGTTGCATCATTTCTTATTCTAAAATAGTCCCATTGCATATGGTTCAAATCAATAAAAGTGGCAATTTCTTTCGTGTCGCCTTAGAGGCGCCATTGAACTGCTTAAATATTGACGACTGTATAGGTTACTCAGTGTCTTCTCAGATTACGAAATATCGTACTAGAATCAGTATAAAATTTCTAAATTTTCTCAGATGCCTTTAAATGCATAATTTAAGATCAAACAATGCAAATGGTCTCTGAAGAAGTTAAAGAAGAAACTGGCAATTCTTTTCATGTCGTCTCAGAGGCGCCATTAGACTGCTAAAAATTGACGACTGTATAGGTTACTCAGTGTGTCCTCAGATTACGAAATATTGTACTAGAACCAGTGCAAAATTTCTAAATTTTCTCAGATGCCTTCAAATGTATAATTTAAGACCACACAATGCAAATGGTCTTTGAAGAATTTAAAGAAACTGGCTATTTGAAACACATATGTATAGAAATTTTAATAATACCAGTAAGGGATTAATAAAAGCTATTTACATCTGTCGTATTTTACAATTAACCCTTTGCACACGAAGCTGTTTTAACCATTAGAAATCCAGAGCATTTCTACTGACTTAGGATATTTTCATTCTACATGAATTATTTCACCTTATGTATATAGTATCTTTTACTGTTATTCGTCCTTACAACATTTAAATGTTTATCAATTTCTTAAATATAAAAATAGCAATGTTTAAATTATTTTAAATAATAGTGTTAATAATAATTTTTCATGGCGCCTCTGAGTCGCCACTCGAGTGCAAAGGGTTAATCCACAGAATTTATATTTCGATTAAAAATCCGCAGTTCAATTGTAACATTCGTTTCCATACGAGCATGTTCGCGCTAAGAATGATTTGAATACAAATTTTCGAATTAATAAGTCTGCTTGGTTTTTCATGAAACGTTTCTAAAGAGACTATTATAAATTTTGTAAATGCAGAAAATGCAGTCGTCGAAGTATTGCGATGATTGATGCATACTCCAATAATAAGCTATAATATTAATGGAGTGCATTAACGAGTATACCATTGGACTGGTGGCAGCATTATATGCGTTTCCAGAAATAAAACCGGGGTACGTCGAAGCTTATTTAATATCAACCGTGTTAATTTCCTATTCAATGAATTTCCGAATTTATGATGATAATACGTTCCACAGCTTGATTCGGGGACCACGGAATAATCGACGTCCCAATCGACGGTGCCAGAGCATGAATTCCTATGTATAGGTCAGGCTGACATTATCCATGACAATCAGCGACACCGTGCGCATCGCAGTTTCGCAAGCGTTTACGAGCGGCACGAGCCACGGTAAAATTGATTTCGCAAATTCCCGCGGAATGCATTTCTCTCTGCGCAGAGACGCAGTGTCTTAACCCTTTGTACTCGAACGACGACTCTGAGGCGTCGGAAAAAAATTGCAATACCATTTTCCAAAACTGTCATCACATTAGCAAATTCGTTTGTATCCTATAAATTGTTAAAAATTCTACTATTGAACAAGAAAACGGATCTAACGCCAAATGCATAAATGTAAAACGGCCTCTACGGAATAAGAATGTTCAATGTTGAAAGAAACGTCTGAATTTTAGAATTAAAATTTTTTAGACCGTAAAGGGTTAATATCAACGGTTTCGTGCACGATTTATGACAACGTTATTAACACTAAAACTAACGAACAATAAATTCAACGATGCACTTATTGAAACTTCATATAATTCTTATTATAACGTGTACGTTATTAAAGAAGTACATCCAAAAATTTCTGTTCAAAACATTTTTATAACTACCATAATTGCGAAAGAAAATTTTAGGGACCAATCAACATGACTGGTTTGGTAGTTCTAGTGCTAAAAATGTATCGAAGTCGACTAACCCTTTGCGGACGAGGATTTTTTAAAATATTGGAAATATTTGGCTGTCCGGAAAGTTCGTGCCGATTTATTTTTATTTTCAATAAATATATACCAAAATCGGCACGAACTTTCCAGACAGCCCAATATTTCCAATATTTTAAAAAATCCTCGTCCGCAAAGGGTTAGTCGACTTCGATACATTTTTAATACTAGAACTACCAATTGCCGATTTATTTTTATTTTCAATAAATATATACCAAAATCGGCACGAACTTTCCGGACAACCCAAAATATTCTCCAAAAACGTAAATCTTGCATCGCAGTTTTAAGTTCTGAGTGAAAATAAAAATATATACTAATCTAATGTTACTACAACAGTTAAATTATAATTTTTGCAACTTTCAGGATTGAACATGCGGATCAGATGTCACCAATATGGCGACATGCGTGCTCGAAGGATTAAAAAGTGTATTCGGACCATTGAGTGCAGACTCCGAACTATAGCAGGTTAAAAAAAAATCTTCAGCGACTGAATTACATGCTAGACAATTTTCCCGATTTTTATGCTCCATGCTGGAATCGCGTTTGTTGTTTTTTTTATTGAAATTTACCCGTTTTAGTACGAAATCGGAGAACTAAAATTGAACGAGAAGTACTAGTTGAAAATGATACCGAAGAGGCATTCATGTAGGAATGTGTGTTGCCTGGATGAATGTTCGTGTACGTACGTGTGTGAAGCGTCTAGATGATAACACGAATGTATGTGTGTGTGTGTGTGTGCGAGTACGGATGAAGTAGGGGCGGCTATGAAAATTGTGTATCGCGACCGAGGATAAACGAGGGCAGTTCAGATAAAAACGACGGAAACAGCACGCGTTTTACGCTAACAGTTTTCTATTTATCGTTTTAATTAATTAAACTATTCTTTTATAGATAAACCGATATTCATAAATGAGAGCAACATATCGATTCTGACACTGGAATAAAATTCTGATATTGGAGTACGGTGTGTACATCGAAACAGGTTTATAAAATTATTAGAAGTTTATTGGGGATCCTTAATTTTGGAATAAATATTGAACTCGATCGCCTTGCAGAGACAAAAAGGGCCGGTTTATTAACCCTTTGAGGACGAGTCATATTGATGACATCAAGTCCGCATATTGAATCCTTAACCTCTTAGGCACGGCTGAATTTTGCGCGGTGCTGTTTCGTGTAAATGATGCAGCACTGCAATGTGTGACGGATAATGGTGTTCTCTAGACGAGTACATTGGAATGAAGTGTTTGATTTTAAAGGTCCACAGTCAATGATTGACAAATTTTCAACCGAACCTTCAACGCTGACAGGAATTTTTCTTGAGAATCCTCAAGGCATCTTCGGTAACGTTAGCTAACAATTTCGTTACAAACTACAATGTAAAAGTAGTTTTTTAAACTTCATTCAGTTAAGTACAATTATTGAAAGTCCTATTAATAGGCTTCCGGTCGGTAAAGTGTTAATAGGTTTTTCAATAATTGCCCTGTAACAAAATGAGGCTTGAAAAACTGCTTTTACATTGTAATTCGTAACGAAATTATTAGATAACATTATTTAGGAGGCCTTGTTGATTTGCAATAAAAATTTCTGTTGGCGTTGAGGGATCCATAGATAAGTTTTCAGTGATGCATTATGAACTTAAAAGATTTTGGAATAATCGCCAGTCGGTAAAGTGAAAAAATTATAATTTTTCTTAAATATATGATACACGATGAAGAAAGTTGTACGGATACTAGCTAAACTGTTGAAAACCTCCTTATTATATACCGCATTGCCAAACGATAAGCTGACCCCTAGCTTTTATGGCTTCACCTGAGCCTAAGTCAAGCAAAGAGTCGAGCAAGCGGAAAACGTGAGATTCAAAATACAAGCTATTCTCAATAAAGTTTGTAAACTAGAGTGGAATAATCACTTTTCGCAGATGCAGTTGAGAACGATAGTTGTTTGGCACTAAAAAGGTTTACTTCGTCTATGTTTTTACAGCGGAAACTATTACAAACGATTTATTCAAAAATGGTAAATGGGTTCCAGACTGCGTAAAAATTGAAGGGTATCGAGCATGCAGTTTGTCGAGACAGATGGATTATTCGGTATCATAAAATATGACAGCGGCAGACATAATCGTGCGATATTCCGTTCTCGAGTGATACGTACCCGCTAATGTTATTTCAAACAAGGTTTATAAAATGAAAGACAAGCAGAGCTTCAGGATTCTTGAAACGTATCTCCTTTTGTTCCGCAATCTCGTAGCATTGAACGCGCTACAAGAATAACTCGCATCACGGCACCCGAAGAAGTGATTCATGCTCTTGGAACTTTTATTAACAATTTCCATAGCTATTTTCTCAGAAAACAAGTTTCTTCTAGTCGTTTCCTTGAGAATGAAAGCTCCGCGACACGATACTATCCGCAAACGCGTCGACATACGGTAATAATTAAAACTGTGTCTATACAAAGTATTACGCCACGTTTCTCAACGTAGACTTCATCCTTTGCACTCCAAACAATTTGAATTCCTAACTTCGAGGCATTTGTTCGTCCCAGAAAGAATTCTACGCGGTTCATCTCCTTTCATGGGTATCAAATTTGTTATTATTAATCGTACGCGCAACACTTTAATTTTTACTAACTTCTTAGGTACAAAAATTGTAATGTAACAATTGTTTTAAATAATAATCTGACGATTTTTAGTGTCGCCTCAAAGAAGCCATTGGAGTGCTAAGGGTTAACACGTTGAATGCTATATCAGTCCCTGGGGACTGACGGTATCAAATTTACAAATTAATATGTTATAGATAATTCATATAATATTAAGAAATATTTAAAAAATTGCAAAATAGTCTTTTACTTATACACAGTTGCATTATTTCCGTTTATATATCCGTAAATAAAATGTGACGCGAAAGCTAAGCGAAATGGCGCCGCATTCAACATGTTAACGCTTAACCCTCGAGGCGCCGATGGCGTTTCTAAGACGACATAAAAATTACCATAAAATTATTCAAAACAATTTTTGCATGTCTATATTTATGAAATCAGTAAAAATTAAATCTTTGCACATACGAATGACAATTAGAAGAAAGAAAGAAGAAAGAAAATTAACCACGTGCAATGGAACTATTCCAGCTCGAAAAATGTCTCGATTTGGGAATTAAAATTGCTTTGGAGCGCAAAGGATTACAAGCTATATTTTTCGCTGTGAATCAATTATCCGGGATGAACATTCGAGGCGAACAGTCTCAATTTGATTCTACAAAGAGAATACGGCATCTGCGTGTGCATCGAAAGAAAAGACGTGTGCTGATCAAACAAGCGATCAACAATTTCACGCGGTAATCAAGGTTCCGACATTGTTCTGCGCTTTCAGCGAGCCCGAAGAAACCGTGTGAAATTATTAACAATTTCCTGCAATCAGCATCGACATAGAACGCAAACGACCAGATTTCCATTAAATGCGGCGCAGATGTTCTGCAACAATTCGATGGAACCACCGACCGTGGCTAGACCACCGGTCCTAAACCTGGAGCCCACCTCTCCACGTTGATCAAGCAATCCAGCGTTAATAGGAGCCTGGTACAAGTGAAAACACTTACAGGATACAAACCACGATTTCCTGCGTACCGACAATCGTGATCTGACACTAAATTGTAGCACGGTATCTAATGTTTGAATGGGCCTCTGGTTTAATTGAATTCCGCGCAAACTTCTCACCGGCACAGAAATCGAACAAAAGATATACCGTTTTCTAACGCCACTGCGAAAACGAATCGGCAACGATACTGAAATATAATACGAAATGTACGGTGACTACGTTCGAAATTTCCAGTGAATTACAAAAATATCTAAAGCAGTAAATAAATCTAGAAATACAGTTTTAGATATCACGAGAAAATAATCAAAAGATGTGCAATTTTAACACTAGAACTATCGAACAATGAATCCAACGAAATACATTGCTTAGTAATAATAACGAGACTGTATCTATTAACCCTTTGCACTCCAAGCAATTTGAATTCCTAACTCGAGACATTTGTTTGTGCTAGAATAATTCTATTGTACGTAGTTCATTTCCTTTCGTGCATATCAAATTTGTTACTATTAATCGTACGTGCAACACTTTAATTTTTCCTTGCTTCTTAAATACAAATATTGTAATGTAAAAATTGTTTTGAATAATATTCTGCCAATTTTTAATGTCGCCTCAGAGGAGCGGTTGGAGTGCTAAGGGTTAAAATCTTCATACAATTCTTATTGTAAAGTATACGTCGTTAACACTTTGACTGCCACCCATATATGGGTGACAGAATTATTTGTCCATGTTTAAAAATAAATTTTACGTTAATACATTTGTTGCATTCAATTTAGTTGATATCTGAAGAATACAACAAGGTTGAAGGATAACTATACACCATGCATTTAAAGTTTTCAATCGTTGCTTCATTAAATAAATTAATTTGATTTTATAGAATTTTTAAGATCGTCGGTTGGGCAGTTAACGTGTTAAAGAAGTAATTTGAATAATTGTGGAAGAAGAAATTAGGGACCAGTCAAAATAACTGGTTTGGTAGTTCTAGTGTTAGAAAAAGAACTAAATAAAGAAGTGTTACTCATATTATAATAAGAAAGTGTTACTTTGACTGCCATGTGGTTGCGTTTAAAAAATCGGTATAAATTAAAGTATTAGGATATGAGTAGTGGTAATAAATTGTATATGTTCGAAAGGAAATGAATTATGTAAAATGGAACTATTCTAGATCGAAAACCTGTCTTAGGGTTAATATTATTTTGCGCCGTTCAGCTTCGAACGTTCCTTTTTTTCCCGACATGAGAACCCTGTTCGGCACACTGCCGTACGTCAAGCACCGTCGATACAATGAAATAACGAGTGGCCCGAAGGCTCCAGCGAAATATCGGACAGTGACTTTGCATCGCTCAATTGATCCACGTTAATGGAGGCTTTTAGCGCTCGCGCGCGTGCACGTAAACATTTACAGGAAATGCATCCTGATTTCCTAGGCGCCGTTAAACACCGTGACTATAAATCACAACGCGTTGTGTATTTACGGGTCTGTGTATGACGCGAGTGGTGCCGTTCTGTTTTCGCGAAATAATTGTCGAGCAGAAAATGCGATCGACGAGCAGCTCGACGGAAAATTACTACCTGCGACGATTCGCCGATGCTCCATCTTTTTCCCACTCGTTTGCTCGTCTTACCTGTAACAAAATATAAGAAACATTAGTCGAAGCAAGGTCGACACAAATGAATAAAATATTATCAAGTAGAACGAAACGATACTGATTAAACTGATTGTAAATATTATTATACACGTTGTTCCAGAAATTTAGAACACGGTGTATCTCGCAAACGTAAATATCGAAACAAATGGAAGCACTGCAGGTTAACAAAAGCTACGAATTAACTTGTACATCTATTATACTATTTTCGGACAGTGACAGTTTCGTACGTTCGCAAATAAATTTGTACAAGATAAAAATAAAAAGAGCCATGTTTATCCGTGACAACCTTCCGCGTAAAAAATCCGCGGACAAATTGCACGTATCTCCTGACAGCATTGTTATTCTTGGAAACCAATTTCGACGACTTCCTGCTCGTCCTTCCCCTAAAATGGACACTCGAAGGCCACAGGGATCGGCAATTTGATATGCCGGCAATCCCCATAAATTCTCGTCTAAATATTTATGATTCGTCAAGGGGGATCGCAGTAGGGTTGCGGCGGCAGGAAGTATTTGGTCGAAAAACAGGGGCCATCTCGTGTAATTTTCCTTCGCGTCTTTCCCTTAGATAGGAAGAAGGAAATCGGGAGGGCTGGAAGGGGGTTGGCGCGAACCAGAGGGGGTGGCTCCGCGAGAACAGCCGTTTAATCTGCGATCTACGGATTGGCTCCGCCGGCAATAGTTTCACACTTTACGGGGCTTTGGTATGCAAATGCGGCCGAAGAAACATGTGCAATATCTCGAAGGCTGGCCACCTGCCAGGTCTTATCCGTTCGTAGTAGCTCCGCTGCGGCTTCCGAGCTACCAGGATACGACCTACGCCACCGACTTGTTACCTACTGCAACGCGGATCGGATTTCGAGTTAAGCTGAACACGCGAAACCGCTTCTCTCCCGAGTCGTTTCGTCTCGCGCGCGCGTTACGCCAAATTCCTTTGCGAAAATCTCGGCGGAGATCCTCCTCGCCCATCTCCCTCTCGAGCCCCCTATCTTTATCTTTCGAGGATTCGATCTGTCGTTCGAGATGAGAATTTTAACACTTGTATCACGTCCCGAGCGCGGGATCCCGATTTTTATGTATGGATACCGGGGGACGATGCCGACTTCGCGAAAAGATCCGCAAGCGTAAAACACGAACGGGAAATTGAACCAAATTTCCATGTACGGAACATCTTCGATCGGTCAAATGGCGGAGCGACGATCGCGCAGTTCGATATTCGTCGAAAATGTTCCTTTAGAGACATTTTTGCGGTTATACAGAGAAATTGTTTCTTTTGCGAAAATATTATCTATGCCTTCGTTTTTAAATTATTAAGGAAATCGCGGCGGCAGCATTACCTCCTATACTCATCAATGGATGGATAGTAGGACGACTTTCTGTAACCTTAAAAATACTGTCCTTAACATCTTAGGCACGGCTGAATTTTGCATGGGACTGTTTTTCTGTATGGCAGAGGATATTGGAAAGAAGTTTTTACTTTAACTCTAATAATTTACTTTAATAATTAATAATGCAATTGAGTGTGCTCGAGCCACTATAGTGACGTATAGTAATACCTAATAGCGCTACCTAGTAATACCTCATAGTGCCTAAGAGGTTAATCGTCTTCCGATATCCCAGCGTCTAAGGCAGGGCTTGCTAGGTAGCCTTACAGATAACAAGTACCATAAATACGATTAAAAAACGAATATGTCCAAACACGAAGCACTAGAAAAATAAAAAGAGTCTAATGGCGCCGACGATTCGTCATCGCCTTATTCGAACGATCAAAACAAGAAATAAATTTTTACTTCGTTTCAGTGCCTCGTGATTAATATAGAAAATGTTTATCTTTCACAAAGATCCGCAACGCATTTATAACTGACCGTGCACCGTACGTTTGACCCCATATTTCATTAGCCCTGTTCCTATCAAATTCATTAAACCCCGGAGAACCGGCGGACGATCGTTCAAATAAATAACGAAGCTCGCGTTATCCGTGCAGTCATACTTAACACCAATTTATTACCGACTCTATAATTTCCTAAACGCAACCGGTATTTAGAGGTCGGCGATTGGTCCGCTGGAGGAAAGGAGGAGGAGGGGAGGAGAAGTGCAAGAAAAAGCGACGCATCGAGGAATCACGCGAACGCGTAATAAATTAACAAACTCGAGGCGTGTTAACACATGAAAATAATTCGCGCGGCGCCTGCCGTAATATTTCGTCGTGTTCCAGAGAGAGAGAGAGACGAGCCTGCCGCGTATTGGTGGGCTGGCTGTGCAATAATAGTAACCTAGATACGAGATCACGATAGCGAGTATCCACCCCCGCGAGCAGCCGGCAGAACGAAGGGCCGCGAACGTAGTTACATGCACCGAACCGCCTTGGTGGATCTTCTGGGTCGGTTGGTTGTTGAGTTATTAGCTGTTTCCCTTCAGAATTAGGGGAAAATTAGCATACCATTAACGCCGGCTGCACGCACCGCGGTTACTCGATAATCCCCTAATCCTCCGCGTTTATCTTCGCGTGATCCTATTATCGCCGAATGCAACGAGTCTACGTGTTGCTCCTCGAATCCGAAGAAAGGCCGCAAGCCGTGTCGGCGAGCCGGAATCATGCTCTCCGCAGCTACGTATGCACAATGTTGCGATTCCAGACCGCCTCTGGCCAATCCATCATGCGCGCCAGCATATTCGCGCGCGCCTCACCTTGCGAAATCTACCGGGATCACACATGATTCCACCACACCAGAGTATCGCATGTCCCGCGTCGGATCGCGCGGACTTCATGTTGTGGGTCGTAAGAGGGGGGATGGCGTATCAAACGCAACGCGCGAATCGAGAATGGTTGGGGACAAACCGATATTTATGTTGAAGAATTGCGGTAAGAATTTTTGCATTCGTAGAAAAATTTACACCTCCAAATTAGCGAATACCTTTTTCTCTGACATTTTTAATTAACACGTTAGCCACCACGCGCATTTACTATTTCAATCATCCATTGGGAGGAGCAAAAATACATAAAAATTGTTTGATAAGTAATGTTCAGCAGGTTCAATTTGCACCTTCGAGTGACCTTTGGTCTGAACGGTCATCGTCAGGACATTATTCAAATCCAAATAACATTTTTAAGATTGGACCAAACGTCTTAACTTTTCTCAAGCAACTGAATGCGTCGACTTACTAAACGATATGCGAAAAGGCTTTTTAAAAAGTTAAAATTGGTATGAATTACATGACAAATAAAAAAGGACCTTTTCAAATATTTTTTATTTAAGATTAAACAATTTAAAGACGCATCTCGTAGATCTATGATAGTTATACGCACGCAGAAAAATTCATTGAAATCGATCGACATACATACGAGCTACATGTCATCGAAAATGGTGAAAATCGCAATCTTTGACGATTCTTGGTCAGTTTCTACTTATACTTCATAAATTCTTTCATCTTTCTACGCGAGTCGATTTTGATGAAATAAAAACGTTTCACAAAATATTTTTTTTTATTTTTTCATGTAATTTCTACAAATTAGAATTATTTCAAAATTATTTTCGCATATCATTCAGTAAATCAATGCTGCTAGTTGCTCCAGAAACATCAAGTCCTTGGATTCAATTTTTAAAAAGTTATTTAGATTTAAAGAGTGTCCAAATACTTTTGTGAGACACTGTGCAAAATTCACATTTGTCGTGAAAATCTCTCTAGTCATTTAACAAAGTATCATCCCTATCAATTGAAAGGATAGTCAAGAAATTTGAGTCGAAGATTTACGACCTTCGGCGACGCTGAACCTTCATTCGCGTCACAACGCGATACGAACAAACAGCTTGAAAGATTATTAACCTCTTACGCACTATGCGCTACTATAGTGGCTTTCGCGGATGCCATCTTCTTGTACGACGCACCACTATAGTGACGTACTCTACTAGCACACTCGCTCACCGTTTAAAATAACACTTTGACTGCCATGTCACCCATATATGGGTGACAGAATTATTCATCCATGTTTAAAAATAAATTTGTACGCTAATATATTCGTTGCATTCAATTTAGTTCGTATCTGGAGACTGCAAGAAGGTTGAAGGATAACTATGTGTCAGACGTTTTAAGTTTTCAATTGTTGCTGCGTTAAATAAACTACTTTGATTTTGTGGAATTTTTAAGGCTGTTGGTTCGGCAGTTAAAGTGTTAAATAATCGTTTTCACATACTGTTTCACACTTGTTTTGCCTTCGCATCGATTGATAATTGTTTTAACAATACACAGCCAGGATACACAGTCTTTTCTTTATCTGCCAGTGCCAGACTCTGAATATTAATACTTATATCAATACTCTGCCCTACAGAGAAACAACCCCGCTCAAAATTCTGCCGTGCCTAAGAGGTTAACCCCTTGCACTAAAATAACGAGTCAGACTCGTGATCGAGATTTCGAACAGTATATTCTAAATAATTGTGTCATTAATTTTCCTTAACCCGAAATTGAATTGTATTGAATTAGTGTTAATACGCAGTCGTTGGAAAATATCTATGCACATGCTAGCTACAAATTTTCTTCTTCTGTTAGAAAATTATGGACGGCAAAGAAAACTTAGTCACTGTAACCATAAAATCAATCGTAGTGCAAGGGGTTCATAGAATGGAGTCGTGCGTGTTATGTGAAAATAAGGCTCGCTTGATATTGTCAGTTAGCGGATAGGCGACAGAGGATTAAGAAACTTGTAGAACATTAGGAACATGTCTAATGCCTAATTACTGTTGTGCCTCGCAGTCCGCAGAAGTAACGCCGAAGTTTTCCCGATTCTTCGAAGGAAACCTATTAACGGGTTCGCTTTTACGCCCTCGAGATTATCGATTGCTCGAGGGACCTCGAGCCAGCGTGGAAAGAAAGAAAACAAGCAGGAGTTCGGAAGTTTCATGAAATAGTATTCGGATGTCAATAATACCTTAAGTTCTCTTTCCGGCGTAATACCCATTAATTCTGCGCGCTCGCTGCTTCGGAATCTTCGAAGTTATAGTCATGTTTGGCGATTAAACAGTGTGAAATACTGCACGGATATGTGACACGGATTATACATTTCCACGATTACTCTCAGTGAAACTTCCGCGATGTAACGGTGTCGTGAATTTGTCTCTTGTTTCGCGTTGAATACGATAAATTCTGTGTTCGTTGCGTTTTTTGTGCGTTACGTTCCCCGATATATTTTATATGATGCTGTGTTTGAACGCTTAATGATTCGTTTCGAATATGAAATGTATTATCCCGCGCAATATTTTATAGTGAGAGATACCGAATCCCCGTTGTACTATATTGAAATCGTTATTTCACCGGATTCTATTCAATAACATCCGCTATAAATGCTTACGCATCTACTGTTTAATAATACGTAATTGCATTGCAAACGTATTACGGAAGTATTTGTTATTGAATTAATGTCGCAATATTCGGAAACGATAGTACATATTTAAATGTTATTAATACAACAACAACATTGCGATATTAATTACGCACTTTGACATTCGGTGTATAATGAGGAGGAACCCGGCAACCTTTAAATACAGTTTAATTGACGCTTGTAAAATTAATGCGAAATAAATCTAGAAAATTAGGGAAACGATAGGACATGCTGTTTAATACTTAAATATAAATTGCTAACGAATACTTGATATATCTTCGAAATTAATCAACGGAACTGGGAGGTTCGATTAATCTCCTTTCTATTCTCACAATTTGTTACGATCGTATCGGCTCTCGACGCTGACAAGAAAGTGAAGCGTACTAAATAGGCAACGCATGATCATTACAATGGAGAACACAATTCGATCACATTCATCAACTGTACATATGTCATTGTAATTATTCAATCAGTGTCAGAAGCGAAGCAAGATTCATCATATTTTGCCTCTTTCAAAAGCAACAGCTACTTCAATAATTAAGTGACATAACATCTAAGAATTTGTTTTGCTTTTAAAAATAAATGTAGTTGCTGTATTTTAACGTAACACAGCAATTCGGTAAGTCTACTGTATTCTCTCCATAAGTGTCGTAAAGATTGCCACTGCAACTGTCAAAATGTTATCCCCACCACAGACAGGGCGTACCAGTGCTAACGTAGCAAAAAAGTCACAACTTTCTAATTTTTTATTGCCTTTTCATAATCATTTCATTGAAATTATTGTTCCTAATAAAACTTGAAGTTTCTTTATTGCTTTAAGTAATTTATAGGATATTCGGTTAGTTTTGAAAATGGTCTAAGTCAATTCAAACTTTACCAACAACATATTCGTATGAAATTCACACAAAATTTCATATTCATAATAACTTTCCATTAATCCAGACTAATCCAGTTCTAAATTAAAATGTTGCATAATATAAAAATATGCAATGTGTGACGGATAATGCTGTTCTCTACACGAGTACATTGGAATGAAGTGTTTGATCATAAAATTATAATTTTTCTTAAAGATATGATACACGTATGTTGACTTTAACAATTTATTTTAATAATTAATAATACAACTGTAGTGGTGCGTCGTTTAGAGAGATGGCATCCGCGAAAGTCACTATAGTGGCGCGCCGTACAAGAAGATGACATCCGCGAAAGCCACTATAGTGGCGCATAGTGCCTAAGAGGTTAATATTCCTTCTCGCTTTATCCATCGTCTTGTTTGAGTCTCTTAAATTCACTATTTCTATGCACGATATTTAACACACGGTAAACGCACTTTCTCAGAACATAAATTTTTGTCAGAAAATGTTTCTTACACACGACGTAATACGGTACGTGAGGTAACCTGGGCCCATAAACTATTGGAATATGGGTATATAATAAAATTACAGTCTATTATAGAATATGAAATAAAATTTATATATTTTAATAGCTTGTCTAGAAGCAGATTGTGAGACACGTCTTTTCATTTCGAAAGAAACGTTACTAAGAAGCTACAGATCAAAACAGAGGAGCAACAGTCCAATATAAACAACCGAGGATCGAGCGTCCCATGCCGTGGACAACATACAATGTATACATATACAGGTCAAAAACCGTTTCAATCGATCCTTCCTTTTGACACGTTCGACTGCCGGAGCGCCAGAACGTAAACAGAGCGATAAGTAAGAATAGCAACGATGAAACTCGAGTAGGCCCGTGTGTTTTGGGTGATCTAAAGTTACAGAGCCTTCGAACCATTACAAAAACTAAAGTGTTTAGTTTATCGACCAAACACGCACTCATCATGACTCCAAGCTCGGTTTTTACACATCGCGGTCGTTCTTCGAAAATGAAACCTTTGGCGATAGAGGCGTACAATATTGGAAAATCCGGCATCGACAGGAGTGACCAGATGGCGTCATATGTAACAAATACATGTAAAAGCTTCAAGTGGTATCGCAAATTAGCATTGCATTTACTTTTGGTAGTAACGATCGTAAATGCACATATATTGTATCAGAAAGCTACACAAACAAAATGGAGATAAGAAAATTCCAGGAACCTGTAGCCACAGATTGAGATTCGCAAGAATCAGCAGGGCAAGCTTGTAAGAAGGATGTGCGTCCTGTGTTACCAGAGGAAGAGGAAAATTGTCGACCGCCAACAACCGAGAAAACCCCTTAAAAACGGCAACATATTGTTCGAATTGCCCAAAATCGCCACAGATGTGCTTGGACTGTTTCAACAAATATCACGCAACGTAGACAATGTAACATCTGTAATAATGTAATATAAAATATTTTTGATATTTTTATGCTGTATATTCTATATTTTTATTTCAGTGCCTGTTCCATTAAATTTCTTTTAAGAATGCAACTGAAAATCTTATTTAACACTTCACCGACCGGTAACCTATTAATAGGCCTTTCAATAATTGTACTGCAACAAAATGGAGCTTAAATACAATTTTTAATGAAATTATTAGGCAACATTACTGAGGCTGTCCAGTTGATTTGCAATAAAAATGGCTGTCTACGTTGAGAGATCCACTAAAAAGTTTTCAGTCATGAACCACGGATCTTGAAGAATTCTAAAATAATGGCCGGCCGATAAAATGTTAACTTGAACAAGAAAAAGGCGCCAAACGTGTTAAAGAAATAATACATTAATTTTGTTCTACATTTACAAAATAAATTCCAACAAATACTGTATCCATGATAGTAAACGAGGCAAGTCGTGTACACGAGTAGGCGCGCTGATCAGAGACAGGTGGTAAGCACTTGCCAGGCCATTTTTGTTTGGTAACTTCCGGTTATTATAGGTTACAACCGATGCTTAACAACTGTTGAGCAAGGTCGTTCACTGTCGGGCGCGTGCTCGAGACAGACGAGGATCGACAAACCCGTAAACCGGACATTTCCCAGTTGAAACTTCGAGCACCGCCAACTGAGAACCATGTTCCGGTTGAAATTAGCGCCTTCGCTGAACGTCGCGACGCGTTGCACGGCGTCTTGCATGCATCGTCAGACTCCCACGACCTTTGTGCAGGCAGGCTGGAGCCTCGAAGGAGGTAAACGCCACGAAACATCCATTTTCTTGGGATCCATGGAAACTCCGGCTCGGCAAGGCGGTCCCGAATTAAGCGCGATTCTCAGCGCACTTGCCGGAGCCGGATTAATACTCAAGGCCCGGGCTGGTTTAACCTGATCGCGTGCTACGACCGTACTTATCTCGAACTCGAAGATGTCGATGCTCTCCTAATTGCCGCGTTCTTCTTCCGGAATTAATGTTTCCTTTCGGTATCGGGCGAACCGAGACTTGCACAACCTCTTTCACGTCGATACATTTATTTCTGCGCCGGCTGTACGTGTATCATATGGGAAGTTCCCTTGGGCATCCGACGTTTAAGATTTTTCTTACATAAATGGAAAAATGCTGAGTTCATATTATTTTGTGGTTTATGTTGGAAGTAGCTGTTGCAATATATGTGGCAATTGCAATTGAAATATATGTGGAGGTTATAAAGTGAATTTATTTTACTAATTTTACTATTTTACTAAGAGAAATTATTTTATATAATTTAGAAAGTAGTGTATTTCAAAAGACTGTATTAATATATTTTAACTGTTTCGATTTTAGGCTCTCGCTTTGGCCCTCTGTCCTTAGAAAAACCGTCCCTTAAATCTAAACACTTGAAACCAGAGAGGCTATTGTTTTATATAAAAGCACGATGTTAAAAACCAACGTGCAGAAAGGAATAATCGGCATTTCACTACTGGTTAACTTAAATTGATGATACATTTCGGTTAGATGATTCGAAGTAATCGCTAGGTGTCCACCAGCAACGAACTCAGTCAAAATAACTAATGCACTGCAAATTTTATGAATTTATATCGGGTGGGTATATTTCATAAATTGCAGCTTGAGAAGAAACACGCAAAACTGAGATTTGTACTGACCGACAATGGGAAAGGTTCTGCCCGGTGCTTAAGGGGCGTTGAACCCATCGTAGAAAAATCTTGTTACTAAAACCAATTTGTTCTGCGCGCATTACGGAACAATGATCTGAAATTATTTCGGAAAAATTAATATTCTTCTGGAATTTACGCGATACAACAGCTAGTTGAATTTTAACACGGTGAAGAATGTAGTCACCGTCAGTCATCAGAGGACGGTTCCCAGTGTCGTATAATTCTGTATCAATTTATCCGACAAGCTCGGCTTAACGATACTCGTCTCCCGACGGATTCGTCGTAAATGCCAAGAATACTAATTTAAGGTCCCAGATGAATCGATCGTTCAAAGTTTCAAGGTCTTCGCGAGACACGACTACGTTCAAAGCCTACGGAACCTTGTCCCAGGGTTCGAAGCCCCTAAGGCTGGCTTTAAGATGTCAACTACAGATAACCCAGGTCCGATTAGAATCGGCGCTCCCGGACCCGTCATGTTCGACGATTTACGGCACGGGCTTTGGCCCGTTAATTAATTCCAAAACGTCGGGACGATATTATTAGACAAGTTGGCGTCACGGGCGCAGCAGTCGGTAAGACAGCGAAGGAAGACAGCGCATGTTCCGTCAAAGATTCGCCGAAAAGTTTCACGACCCCCTGCGCCCGGAAGTTCGATCCGGGCGGAAGAACGGGCCCGAGAGCGTTCATTTCACCTGGAAAGGATGGCTGACAACTCGATGCAACCCCGGGGACGTTCGCGAGGACGCAATGGACGCGTAACCCCGATCCATCCGCAGCTGGAAGACTTTGCCGGCAGCAACATTTAACCTGTCGTTCCTGAGGCTCCCCTTCTCCTCTTTTCCCGGCTGCCTTGCAGCCATTTGCCTCTTAACTCGTTTCCGGGGATGGAGTTTAGTCCTGGGTCACGTTCGTCGCTATTTCTCTGGGTCGTCGTAATTAGGATTCAGCCCAGTTCGACTCGGCTTCGGTGAATTTATCCCACTTCCGGCGTTCTGGGTCTCTCTCGGTTTCGACTGGAAGAAACTTCGGTGGCCTGGCTTCGCTCCCTTTGACCCCCTCACCCCTTTCGCACCGCCATCTTTCCAACTGGAATTCGCCGCGTCTTACTCCGTGCCTCGATTTCTCTCTCTCTCTCTCTCTCTCTCTCTCTCTCTCTCTCTCTCTCTCTCTCTCTGTTCCTCTCTCTCGCCGTCTCTCTCCCTCTTTTTCTCTTCCTGGTTCGCTTGCGAGACTTCGCCTGAGAACGAATCTGTGGGTACCATCTGGTGGCCGCGAAGAGTCGAGACGTGTCTATTCGAGGCGCACGTACCAGCCGGATTCACCGCATCTGCTCTCTATCTCGCGAATAATCCGTGATTTCTGATTCGTTTTCACGGTAACCATTAACTCCTGATTATGCGATCCGAGGTCTGCCGCGCCACCGAGTTTCGCAAGTCTCCCGAACCCGAGGAGTAATTATTACTGATTTAGTCGGGAGTTATGTGTGCGCCCCGGCTACCAGCCAGCTGCGGGAATATTCGGGCTACGATGGAATCGTGCGATTGCTTTTTGCCGGTACGCGGGCTTCCAGGATCGCCGAAGATGTTCGTTGACGGTACAAGAGGTTTAGCTGCCCGGTTGAACCGGAAAGACCTTTGGGAGATCGTGGGAGGGTTGGAGTTTGATCATCTTAGGGTGATTCTGCTGGAGCTATTGTCTGCTGGTCTCTTGTGTTCAATATAGCGTCACTGGCATTAATATTCGAACCCTTTTAACCCTTTCTGGGTTATTTCCAACAAGAAAATCTTCTTCAAAAGAGTTAAAAAGAAGGGTTAAAAAGACTTGATGTTTTTAAATACTAGACTATACAATTTGGAATTTTTTGAAAGTTAGAAAAATCTGTTTACTAGTTCACGTGGAATTCGCAATGGAATTCGAATGGAAAATCGCAATTAGTACAGAGAAAAGGCTAAAATATATTTTAGTTACACTTTTTAATTTTTCGATTATTCAAACTATGCTTGATCGATTGTACACGAAAAATTGCAACAGCATGTTGTCGAAGAAACTGTGCCACCGTGTCGCAAGAAAATTTTTCCTAATATTCTGGTGCCCAATTAGCGCAGGTGCCGCCATCTTATCCAAGTTCCACAGAGAGCAAGAGTATCATGATCCGATTACAGCTGCTTCATTTTTTATTCACGTATTTCATTACGCGTTCATTATGTAAATGTAGCATGCAGGGTGCTTCTTGTAACTAGGTACACCGGGCCACCTCGTAAACCTTTGCAGACAAGAAAGCATTGCTTTATGGGTCTCATTTGCCGTGAACGGAGATTTTGCGCGGTGCGAATAGTTTTTTTCGTAGATGTAGAATTTTTCATAGTTTTTCATATTTCGCGCTTTACGAGATATTCTAGCGTGCCCGGTTAAAATACACATTTCCTATAAAGTTTCAAATATGCATAAAACTCGGCGGAAAGTTCGCTCTTACAAGCTGGGAGCGATGAAAATTTTAGCAAAAGACGAAAGTATCGAGTTTCGGCGTCAAAAATAATGGCCGAGCAACGGAATTGTAAAATTATTTGACATCGAAAATAATGGCCGGCCAGCGAAATTATGAGATATTCGGGAAACGAACATTGAATTTTCCGGCATGGGAATGCTTTGCTCGAGCCTTAGGCGATTGAACATTCATCCACGAACCACATATCGAATATCAGTATCCGCCCTAACCTGGCGAACGAATAGATTTTGAGCACTATGCCATAGTTTTCGGGGAAAGTTTCGGTCTGGCTGCCACGATCGGAATACGATAGGACCTGGTTCACAGAGGGTATCTGGTTATCGAAAGATCTCGCCTACGGGACTTTAATCAGCAAGCGTGTGGCCACGTAATTCGCGTTTCTCTCTAGGGAAGCGGCAAAGTTTTTCTCTAGTTCGCGAAACTACGTTCCGAACGCTCAGGGAGAAGACTGACTGGTATTCCGGTCTGGACATACAGGAAAATATACAGAGATTTTTGCAATCTTGTCTCTGGTCCGCCAATTTACTATTACGACGTTAATTCCAGTACATCTCCGTAACATTGTACGATAACCACGGCGCTTCGTGTAAAATCCAAATTTTATTTCGTCCTTCGATAATATCTAACCAGTTGAAAATATTCTACGGCGACGCATTTTATATTTTACCTATCCGTTTTGATCGTAATTGCATCAAAGACATCGACAACTTTTAGAATCTCAGTTTAATACTTTTATTCAAGCAAATAAATAAGAACTACCAAAACAGTCAAAATTACTGGTTCCTGATTTTTTCGTTTACGATTACTGCAGTTATAAAAATATTTTTACCAGAAAGTTTCGAATGAATTTCTTCATT
>CM052091.1:11346165-11373365 GCA_028453745.1 Agapostemon virescens
ATAATACGCACACTGTTTTGAAAAATGATATTGCAATTTTTCCTGGCGCCTCGGAGTCGCCGTTCGAGCGCAAAGAGTTAATTTGAAAGTCTTATAATTTAAGAAATCAGTTCTTCAACGAATCCAGATACGATGGAAGTTTTTTCTTAATTTTTTAACGACACCGTTGGACGTTGGAAAGATTGAAAATGTTTACGAATATCGTAAGAGCAGAGTAAAGGAACCGGCTTGTTTTCCAGCGGAAAGATGTTTGATGGGAGCAGTGTTTCTTAGGGTTGAACGCGCGAAAGCAACTTTAAGACCGCCTCCTTCGAATACATTTTTAAGAAATGAGGGTGACCCTAAAGTTCCCGGGGCTCCTCCATCTGGAAGAAAATATATCCACCGCATAAAGCCTCCCCCGATACCACACAATTTTATGCGCGGATCATTTGCTCGGAGTACCTAAAGCAACGAATGTGTTTATCTCGTATATATGCTTATGGTGACCCGAATTTTATTTAGCGTGTTAATCTCAGTATTTGCCAACGACTTTGTTACTCCCAAGTACGACGCTGGCTCTCTATCTATTCCACATGCAGCCTAAAATTTTTAACCCTTTGAAAAACGCTGAAAATAGTTGCTGCACTGTTTACAACAAGTTTCACATCGTTATGTTTGTGTCAAAGAAATAGTAAACAAATTTCGAATGCATAACATGAAATATATCGTGTATAATAAAATATTCTAGGTCAGAAAAAATGCCTTGGGGTTGGAGTTAAAACAGCTTCGATTGCGAAGGGTTCATTCGTATCCTCCCTGTCAGCTCTTCGCGAATAATGTCAACGATTCAGTGATCGGTAGCTTGTTTTGTATATTTTTTTAAATCCACAGCGCCATCGGAGAATATTTAAACTATTTTTATCGTTTCAATCTTTGTATCAATATTTATAATATATACAGAGAGAGATTTAATGACGCTGCAGTCCACAGTTTCGACACACGCACTTTCACTTCACAATTATCCCGGATAAAATGAAACTTCCAAAGCAAATTTTACTGTTTGTCGATAAAAACGTGAAATCAATTTGAGGTGAGCCAAAAATAAATTGGAAACGAGCACACAGGCCGACGGGTATCGCCGTAGGGGTTCAATATTGCTTAACAATTTCCTGAGTGTTTAAATATTGATCGGTATTTGTTAGATAATCGAAAGGACGGGTACTGTAAATTAAGAATAAGATAAGTAAGATATTTGAAGACTGGTTAAAACTCTTCTTTTATTAAACGGATATTGACCCTTGGTACTCCAATGGCTCCTGCAAGGCGATACTAAAAATTGCCATAATATTATTCAAAACAACTTCTACACTGTTTGTGTTTAAAAATCAGTAAAAATTAAAGTATTAAACGTACGAGTAGCAGTAATAAATTTTATATGCACGAAAGGAAACGAACCATGTATAATGGAACTATTTGAGGTAAAAAGATATCTCGAATTTTGGAGTTAAAATTACTTGGAGTGCAAAGGGTTAAAGAATACAGAGTCCCAAAATTGTTGGACTATTTTGAAAGTGATCACTCCTGAAGTTATGCTAGAAAATTAATTTTGCTAAGTATCAGATATTTTGAATATATCCTCCGTGCAAGAAACGTTCTTAGAAGTTTGAAGACAGTCCCGATTACTTTGTTGCAGCTCGTCCACCGATATTTTATCTTCTATCAGCTCCTTAGCATTCATTCTCTGTGGTCGAGGCGAACAGTAAAGACGTCTCTTTCCATCCAGTTTAAAATAAAGCATTTATGAAAGCCAAAAGTGGTGCAGTTATTTTGTATTTAACCTCTTAAGCACGATGCGCCATTATAGTGGCTTGAGCACAATTATTACAATAAATTATTAACGTTAAAATATATGCATCATATGCTTTAGAAAAATTACAATTTAGTTATCAAAAATCTCATTCTAAAATTATTAAAGTTAAAGTATATGCATCATATCTTTAAGAATATTAAAGATATTAATATTATATCTATAATGCAGTTGTCGAAAACTTCATTCCAATGTTCTCTGTCGTACAGAGAAACTGCCCCGCACAAAATTCCACCGTGCATAAGAGGTTAAACTCCATAATCCCAACACGAAATAAATAAAATAAGAGCCGAGATACGTTCGAGTGGCTCGTGTTTCGCGTCGAATCGCGAATTGCCAAAGGAAAAAATTTCTTAAAACAAACCGAGCACTCCTTTCAAGGAACGCTATAATGTTTGAAACTTTCTGCGTTGAAACTGTTTCTCTTGAAACACCTTAGCCGACGGTGTCCTCGGACTGGCCAAGCTACGAAATACCTGTCAGCGACGCTACAGCTTTGAGTCCTGAGAGGAAATAATTTCGTAAAACAAACCGAGCACTCGTTTCAACGAACGCTATAATTTTTTAAACTTTCTGCCTTGAAGCTGTCTATCTTGAAATACCTACTTCTAAAAAGTAGGACATTGTCTTAAAAAATAATTGAAACAAAGCGAGCAAATTTATCGAATACAGCGAAATTTATAACCGGATTTTATAACCGGAAATTTGAAGGAACAACGACACACGAGCCGGTCCACGATGCATTTCACTCACCTGGCTGTCGCCGTTCGTTTATCCGGGACATCGGCGACACCTATAAAAAGGCTGAGATCCGCATTTTGTATATCGCGAGGGGGTATCGCCTCGATGGATCTCGAATCCGTTCGGTTCGCCGAAGAGTTACCCTCCCCCGACCGCCGGCGCAATGAATTGACGAAATCGATCTTGAAAATCGCATCCGGCGACGATTCCACGACGATTTCGGCACTCGATACAAATCTCGTATCCGGTGGATCGTATCATTTTTACGAGCCGAAACGAACGGGTCTCGGCCACTTAAAGTCAAGCTTCCCAGTCAGCATCCGCGCCTCGCAAGGCAACGCGAGAGGAAGAGAGAACAGGACGACGCCAGGCAAAGGTTCAAGGGACGAGGGCATGTAATTTTAGGTCGCATTGCCTAATAAAAGCGTGAAAGTTCGCGCTCGCGCGCGCGTGCACCATCTGTTTAATCTCGGGTGCGCGGCGAGCGGAATTCAAGTAAAGGGGGATGAAAAAATAACGAAGTTAATTATGCCGGATTAGTGACGGTAGATTCTCCGCTGTTAATTATTAGGCTATTATCCTTATTAGCTAAATTGATTCACCTCCTCGGAAATATTCCCTTACACAGCGCGCATCCGACTTTCATTAAAACTTTCTTCGCTCGAAACTTATTGAATTAAGCTGGATAAATATATTTTCCTTTCGCAAGAACTTCTTCAAATTGCACGAGAATCGAAAACCTTTGCCGATGATACACGTACCGTTCGCAAAACCGACCAAGACGTTCCTTTCTGTTGAGGAGTCCGTCCGGCGATTCGGAAAGGCGGTGGCTCGAGCACGATGCTTCGTAGAAGCACGTACTCGCTCCAGCTCAAATTAACGAGAAATTAAATTAAATTGAAATGTGAGACCAAGCTTGGTTTTTGATAGGAGTTTTATTCTGCGTGTGACAATCGAAATGTATAAGCGTCAGCGTGAGCTGTTGTTACAGTCCCTGATTGTATACTATTTCGGGTGACCAAGTATTTACCAATGGCGGTGCTTTGTTTTGTCTATTGTCTAGAGCGCGTCGAAAATTGTATAATATTTAAACCATGCTAGATTCAAGAGGCGACCTTCAACACTTCCGTTATAGCGACGGCGTTCGTTTATATATCTCGCATCACCATTTCACGTTGACGAAGATCGTACTACCGAAATTCAACCTGAAGAGCGAGCAACAAACTAAGCAAACCAGCACTCGTTATTTCGCCCTACTTCTCTAAAAAGAAGTCAAATAATTTTGCAGGCAGCAATTCATGGTCGACTACAACTTACTTTGTAACGAAATTGTTAGTTAACGTTACGGAAGATCCCTTGAGGATTCTCAAGAAAAATTCCTGTCAGCGTTGAAGGTTCGGTTGAAAACTTTTCAATCATTGACTGTGAAGCTTTAAAAATTCCTTCTTAACAATTCTGAAAAATAGTTCCGCGCAAAATTCAGCCATGCCTAAGAGGTTAAACACGCGAACATTTATGTTTGTCGATGAACTCAAGGTGTCGTCGGGCAGATGGTATCGTGGAAACCGCGTCGGTGGATGCATTTCGATGGCACGATTCTCGGCAGGGTTGGTGCGACCGAAACCGAAATACAGGGCATCGATTCGAAGTTGCTGCGAAAGCCGCAATTATTTTCGCAACGGTCTGATTCGCTTGGAGCCGAGATCGCGGAGTAAAAAATACGGTTTTTGGTGATCGTCCAAAAGTTCTCTCGCACGTTGTACATACACCACGTGACTCGGCGCGGCCGGTATTTATCGCGGTACCGTCAATATTTCAGTACAAGCTACGTGATCCGAAACTAGTTACGGCGAGGTCCATTGTGTTACGAATGCCGGCAGGATGTCAGGGTGTAACGGGGGAGAGTACAATGTAGCCTGTGCGCGAAACCGGAAGCTAAATAGCATCGCAACGGGGTCAGATTCGCCCTTAGCCCCGCGGTGCGTGCGCCGCGCGTGTCATATAAATAAAGCCGTTTTACATTTTTATGGTGGCCGGGGGATATATATGGCGCTGGCGTTTATTTAACCGGCGAGAGGGCCCTCCGCCAACTTCGGCCCGCGCACACTAACAGCCGGATAAATATTTAAGTGCACTTCTGCCGATTTATTTCGCCGGGAGCCAGGACTAGCGCGCCCGCGCTTTCGAGGCCCGCGAAAGAAATCCTCCGTTCGCTAACAATGACGTTCGGAAAGTTCGTCCGAAGGCTGGGAAATGTGCGTGACACGCGACTCCTGTATAATGTAGAACCGCTTCGCGGCTTTACACCGGATAAACTTGACAAACACTGCTAATGGACGGGCGGCTTTCACGGAATCACAAGTTTCGCCGAGGAAAAATGAGAAATGGCGAGAGGAAAGGGACACGCCACTTGCGGCGAATATAAAAATGCATCGCGTCGTCGCGACCGTATTAATTGTACCAGCCATTTCTGTTAGACAGCTCGTGTTATGGAAATCGTGCTGCCCCGGCCACTGTAAGAACGGCGAATCGAGAACTCGTGCCATGTATATTTATTATTAATAGTAGTGCGGCGCCACGTAGAGTCCTGGGTCGTTCACTCCGCTCGTGTGAAATGCTTTTTACGGAGGTGGAGCGAACATTAAACGTTGTGTTTCATGATGCGAACTAAAACGTAATAGAGGGGTCTGGACGTCAACGAATTTCTGTACAGCTAGTACCGGAGAACACGGTCCTTTTTCTTCCCGCGAACATATGTTAGGATGTTTATCTACTAAATTATGATCGTTTTCGCTGATCAGCTTTTACCGTTGCATCGTTCACACTCGAGACAATTATATGCTTAATTTGTCTCGCAATATGCAGCGAGGTTATCTAACAGACTTAGACGTAAGGCAATTCGCAATACTGTTGTATTATATCTAGATTTTATGTATACATACACGTGTAAATAATAAACATTTTATTTATTACCCAGTTTATTTAAAACTTTCGTGAATCCAAGCAGTATTTAAAAAATTGTCTAGATTTGAACTGCGACAATTTCGTGAAAAATAATCGAACGACGATAAATTTGGACTCATATTAAAACTGAAAGCCTTTTCTTTCGTAATGTATCGTTCGGTTTGTTCTACGATTTTGCGTTCACGCGTAGCGCGTGTGAAACCGAAGGGACGTTTCTTCTCAAAATAGCCACGCGTTCAAACGCCTGTGAAAACTATGAAAATTATTTTTCTTGGCTGAAACCATTATAGATTCAAGGGTCGAAGCTTCCTCTTTTCAACGTGGCCTCAAAAATTAAGATACGACGCCTTCAAGCAGTTCTACCGATTTTTTAGTGAGAAGTGTATCGCTAACTTTGCAGCAGTGTAAGTTACACCGTGAGTGTTTCACACTACCGAACTTGTTCCTTGCTTTTGACTCATAAAACAGTGAAAGAAAATCGTACAGCAATTTTTGAGGAGTCGTTGCAAAGAGGAGGCTTTAATCTTTTAATTTATGGCAGTTTCGTTTACGAGAAAAATTTTTGAAAGATTTATGAGACATTCGAATTTGTTATAATTTTTAGAAAAGTGATTCTTCGTTTTCACATCTGCAAGATCTTGTTATAATGTCTTAGAGGAAAATGAACGCTGTTCCGCAAACATAAACGTGAAACGAGACCAAGCTTATGGTTGTACTGATGGTTTTTGCGAAATTATCTCAAAAATAAATTCCTTCGTTCAATAACATTTGAGATGTCATAAATTTAAACATTTTCGACGCTGAGAAAAATGATGTTTTTCACCAAAACAGGAGCTAAAATCATTCACTGCGAGGCGAACGGTGATCCCATAAAACGTAGCCCTAGAATCTATAAAATCTGCAGCCTGAATGATTCGCCATTATTCAAAGTGACAGAAGAATTTCAACTATTCGAAGTTAGTGACCCATCTCGTACGATCTACTCCCTCGAGCAACGAACGTAAAATATATCGAGCAACCCTTCAAACACGCCCCTAAATAAAAATGTCCGCTTCCGTGGAAACCGGCGCTGTATATTTCAAAATCTAGAATTCATTTATTCCGAAAGAACCATTAGCAAGAATTGACCGTGAATTGTCTTCCGAAAATCGTTTTCAAACAATTGAACAAGAGACCGGGGAGAGACGGCGATGCCTTTGACGCACAACCCCTGCGAATAAAATGACGCGTGCCGTATAAAGGGCTTCCGTTTACATTTGTCCGGTAATGGGAGCCTCGAGCACCGAGGGAATCAAATATAATGTAAATAGCATGGAATCGAAACAGTATACCTTCGAAGGTTACAAGTGGTTAGCGGAATAAATGCAATATTCGGAAGTATCATCGAGTCTGCGAGGAATGCGGCGGACCTTCCGCGAGAATAATATTGTTCATGACATAGCATACCAGAATATACAAGAATCTACTAGAATGTACCATGATGAACAAGAATATACTAGAATGCATCAGGATATACAAGAATTGACAGGAATGTACTATAATACACCATAATATACCTGATAATACAAGATTATACTAGAATGTACCAGAATATACTTGAATAAAAAAGAATATACGAACATATGACATAGCATACCAGAATATACAAGAATATACAAGAATGCACCAGGATATACAAGAATTGACTGTAATGTACTAGAATACACCATAATATACCTGATAATACAAGATTATACTAGAATTTACCAGAATATACTTGAGTAAACAAGAATATACCAACATACGACATAACATACCAGGATATACAAGAATATACAAGAATGCACCAGGATATACAAGAATATGCAAGAATGCACCAGGATATACAAGAATTGACTGGAATGTACCAGAATACACCATAATATACTTGATAATACAAGATTATACTAGAATGTACCAGAATATACTTGAATACACAAGAATATACGAACATATGACATAGCATACCAGAATATACGAGGATATACTAGAATGCACCAGGATATACAAGAATTGACTGGAATGTACTAGAATACACGATAATATACCCGACAATACAAGATTAAACTAAAATATACCAGAATATACTCGAATGAAGCAGAATGTGTCAACATATGACATAACATACCAGAATATGAACAAGAATAAATTCTTCTTCTTCTAATTGAACTATTTTTCTATGAATAAACCTATAGCATAAATTGACATTTGGACAATCGCGGGAGAGCGCGTCGCTGAAGGAAGAAACGAGACGAGCAAAGAAATCGGCGAGAGAGAGGGAGGAAAGAACAAGAGGAACGTGGAAGGGTGCTGGGAAGGCAGTCGTACCCGTAGAACAAACACGCATTCGTGTGCGTTGCGCATCAGCGAAATAACGTGTATAAACCTGCGGAAAGCACGGAAGTATTATTTACAGATAAAACCTGGGGGCAGGGACCAGGGGCTGGCTGCACATCCACGGTTTCTTTATGCCGGCACAATGACTCCGGCATCCTTTTCATGGGGGAGCCATTACTATCGTCGACGGCGAATATATCCGAGGAACTAAGCTCGTGCCACTTCCCCGGAAAGAATCTTGTAAACGATCCGGAACGGGTCGACGCTTTTCCACTGACGAGATCTAATTTCATTCGAGGGACGAGGCTCGGCTCCCGAGATTTCCGCGGAAAATTAG
This sequence comes from Agapostemon virescens, assembly GCA_028453745.1. Classification (NCBI taxonomy): domain Eukaryota; kingdom Metazoa; phylum Arthropoda; class Insecta; order Hymenoptera; family Halictidae; genus Agapostemon; species Agapostemon virescens. The sequence goes on from CM052091.1 coordinate 11,354,412, forward strand.
ATACCGAACGAGGCGATCGCTTTGCCCGCGGGATTAGCCTAGACATCGTTCCCCGACTCGTTCGTAATGCCGTGGATGGATATTGAACCGGCGGGGCAAGACAAATCGTCGGAATAGGATCGATAGCGATTGCAGAAACGGCCAAAGACACGGGAAAACTAATACCATTCTCCCTAAAAATCTTTGCCCGCGTCTGAAACTTCGGAATTGCCGAACGCGTTAACATTGTTCGACGAAATCCTCTTCGAAGTTATCGAAACGCGCGGGGAGATGGAAGAAGTATGCGTAAAAGTAACACAGAGGTCGTATTCTAATTTAAAATTATTCAGATCTTATTTAACCTCTCAGGCACGGCTGAATTTTGCACGGGACTGTTTCTCTGTACGACAGAGCACATTGGAATTAAGTTTTTGATAAATAAATTATAATTTTTCTTAAAGATATGATGCGTATACTTTAACTCTAATAATTTAGTTTAATAACAAATACTTTTAACCAGTTAGCTGTATTTGACGAGTATCCTCTTCATGGAGAATTGGCAGTATTTTGTTTCGTGACGAGTATTAAAATGTATTCGTTAATTTCAATATGTCTAGAATATTTGGAGGTGAAGACGAAATAAAACGAACAAATAAAAAGTATAAATAATTTCAGATAGATTAATGCATCTCTCTGGCTGGAACTGCTTCGCTTCGATAATAGAATTGCGTGGGTGTGTTGCGTGATAGTGTCTGTCTAGCGAACGCGTTGAGCGAAAATAAATATAGGGTTCGGTAAAATCCCGCGATAGGAACATTGATCGAATTTAATTTACGAAATATGATACGATATATTAAATGCGATGTAGGAACAGGAACGTATAGAATTACGTGGTCACGCGAAGCGAAATAGTGGCAAATTGATCGGCGCAGATCGAATCGCGAAGTTCGATTACGTAGTCGAGACTGATCAATTTTATGGCGTCCGAACTAAATCACCAGTTTCCGAAAAGCGGTTTGAATAAAAGATTGCGATTCCCGCGGGGCGAGCATAATTTGTTAACGAACTAAATTGTAACCCCGTCGCGGCGCAGGCAACTCGCAGGGTCGAGCGAACTTTCGCAACTGCGTGAGCCGAGTGTAGCGTTCCATCGGGCACGGGAAATATTCAGGACTGGCCAACGGCGAGCCACAGAGGTATTCGCCAATTTCACCACTTTGCATCGGCCGATGCAAGCCGTCGTTCCTTCCCGGCCTTTCCCGCGTCTCCGTTCATCCGCGATTTTAGTTTCGCGATTTATCGAATTGTATCGTTTCACGGGCGTCCTTTAATGAACGTCGTTTCCGGCACCGGGGAATTCGTCGAATATTTCCCTCGACCGACCGGCAATTAACGATTGCACGGCAGGGAAATTAGTTTACCGGGCAATTCGTTTTCCACTTATTGCACGCGTGTTCTCAATCGACACTTGAACCTGCGCGAACCAGCTAGCATCGTCGGTCTTCGCACGTCCGTCGCGTGGAAAAATAAGAGAACCCGGAAAATACCTGCTGTTAGCTGCAATTCAACCTTTCAGAACTGTTTAAAAAATTCTTTTGTTAACGCGCTCGTTGCTGCACTGTGACCGCAAATTAACCGAACTCCAGACAAGTTGTTTAACGACGGGTTTACGCGACGCGTTTTCTAATACTGGTAATTTACGGACATTGTGATCGGAAAAATGCATCTACGACGGGTTAATGAATTTATTTCTGTTAGTACATATTGTAAACGAATGGTTAAGATTTTAACACATGCTCGTTATCGTTGTAGAATAAAATAGACGCTTTTAGATTGTAACGTTTAAATGTAAGCAAAATGTTTCGTGCAAAATTTCAGAAGAAAATATTAACCCTTTGGCCTACAATTTATTTTCTGATAACAGTGACTAGATTTTTTTCTCCTCTTCGAAACGACGAAAAGAAAAGTCAAATTTCGTAGTTACCGCGTGCGTAGCTACTCTCCATTGATTGTACGCGATCAAAGATTAACCTCTTAGGCACGACGCGTCACTGTAGTGGCTTTCCGGATGTCATCTTATATTACGATGCATCACTATAGTGGTTTGAGCACACTCATTTGCATTATTAATTATTAAACTAAATTATTAAAGTTAAAGTATTTGCATCATATCTTTAAGAAAAATTATAATTTATTTATCAAAAAGCCTAAGAGGTTAAATAGAACGTTATTTCGATTTAAAAAAAATTAAGGAAACACATGTTCAAAAGATTCTGTTCGAGATCTAGATCACGAGTCTGACTCGTTCTTGTAGGACAAGAGGGTTAAATATTATATTACCAACGAGGTGATGACAGAAAATGAAAAACATTGAGATCTTCTACTTTGTGATTCCTTACAAAATTTGGTTGACGTAATATATTGTAATAAAGATTGACTTTCGAGTTTGCTAAAACTTCACCTTTCGTTTCTCCACCGCAAACTGTTCTCTGCCGCCAAATTGCGGTGGAAATTCATTTTACGAAATCTTTAGTCGTGAATGTAAAAGATCGAATTCCTATAGAGTCTAGTGCAAGTGGTATTTGTGTTCTACGATGTGGAATTTAGTTGATTATTATATTTCTGTGACAAATTCTACGATATGGGCAGATTTCGTGTCACGAAAATATGTGAAAATATGCGTTTGCATAAAATGCCGCAGCCTCGACGAAATGTAATTATGCAATTTGTACGTTCGAAGCGAGGAAATGAGATCAAAAGCAACTATCGACGTACCAGATGGAAAATTGATTCGATTCGTTTATAGCCACTGACATGAAAATTTAACTAGTCGGTATTATTCGTTCGGCCGAATATAGAATAAAATCAGTGAAATTAAATGAATTTAATACGGTTCCTTCTAGTCAACTAATTTCTACATGCATATCAATATTGTCACACTAATAAACGACTCGACTCGATTTATTCAAAATAAATTCCTCCATTCAACAAGTTCTATTAAAACATTCGATATAATTTTAAATATAGAAGAGGATATTTTAAGTACACAGCGGTAAACGTGTCATCGTCCATTAAATTTTGAAAAATTGCTATCCTCCGTCGGGGAAGCCGAGAATTTATAAAATGCTAATGGCGCTATGGAACAGGAACCGAGAATTAGCATAATCTTCGCGTTACAGAAAAATTCTGTCGATCAACGGTGCCGCTTGCAAAATGGAACATCGCGATGCGAGAAAATTGTCTTTTAGACAAAATATTAAATTTTGCAAAATCGCTAGCGAATGTTGCTTCTTTATACGAGCAGCGGGGTTCAAAAAGCAGGCCATGCGAAATCTTAGAGTAATCGGCTCGTAAAATTTGCATCGAGCTCGACGCGACGCGAGTGCGCGCTGGAAGAAGCAGATTCGCGCGCGTTAACACGGCTAATCCGGCGAACCGTGCGTGGTAAAACGGACACTTGTCAAAGTGAACTTCGCGCGTACACCTTGCTAAATTAATTTTCCCTGCCGGCTCGGCTCATTCTGCATTCCGACAGAAACGGTCCAATGGGCCTGGCACGCGTTCGCGACCTTTCATCTCGAATTCCCCCGGCAAAGTCTCACGGATTTCGGCAAACAATTGAAAAACGACCCCGTGCCTGCACGTAACCTCTGACCCCCTTTTCTTTCGACGCTGTTAACTCTCACAATTAATCTGCAAAATTATTTCGTACGGTTGCTTCGTTTAATTCCTGAATACCCATTGGTCAAATTTCGCAAATTATCCGTTGCTGAATAGCAATTTGTCAAACTTTGTGAAATATCCAGTGTCGGAGAGCAATTAGCAAAATTCGGTGAAACATCTATCGCTGAAGGAGCAATTGGTGAAATTTGTCGAAATATCTTTTGTTCAAGAGCAGTTGGTAAAATCTGTGGAAATTTCCATTGTGGAACATCAATTTGAATATTCGTGAACAAAATAAGGTCTTAATAATAAATCAGACATTTTTAAATCGAGTCTGTTTTAACGTTAAACCATGTACAGGGTGTCCCTGCTAAATCGAGCACCTGGAATATCATAAAAAATAAGCGAGGTATTCAAAACGCTCAAGTCAGGTGGTCTATGGCTGAAACAGACTTTATTTAACAACTTGGCCTACGACTTCTTTTACAATGACAGTGACTAGACTTTTTCTTTGGGCTCCGCAGAACGATAAAAGGAAAAGATAAAGTAGTTACTGCGTGCCTAGCTATTCTCCAATAACCGTATACAATTAACAATTAAATAAAATGTTATTTCCATTTAAAAATCTTGACCACGAATCTGACTCGTTGTAGCAAGGCAAAGGGTTGAAAATTGCGTGTAGCAGGCGATGAATTTTACGTAAAGCCGGCAGCGTCGTGCATCTTTAATGCAAAAGTGTACGCAGAGTCCTGGGACGACTCGATCATGGCATCCAGGTCACAACAGGACCGTTTAATTGGAGACTGTTCGGGGTCCCACAGGGATTTACAAAGAAATTATTCGTGCCAAGTGACACGTAATCCAGCTCCATTAATTCACCCATTAAAAATGAATATAACCTCGAAACGGGGACAGAAGCGGAGGCCGCGTTGCATACATGGATCACTCTAATCTCCGCATTATGCGTGGAAAGGTTCCAAGCCGCGTATCGACCATTCCTCTCTCTCCGAGTTCCTCGGGCTGGGCTACCCGGCGCAAAATTATATGCGAGTCGGTGCAGTACGTTGGAAATCAGATAAGATTTCTGTGGTCGGCCCCAGCCGTCAGAGAAGAAGAAACGAAAGGCAAAAGAGAGCCGGTAAGGTGACGGGGAGACAAAGGCCGGCGCGGGGTTAAAAAGGGACGAGACAACGGCGGCGATTACACAAAGGGATCCGATGTAATCCGTCGACTTTCGCCGTATCGTCCCGCGGAACTGCCTCGTAGGGCGAATGCAAAAATCTGGATTAACCCAGACGCCGCTGCATCCAAATTAGACTGCTCTCGGCCAGACATTCGCTAATTTACACCGATCCCCGGACTACTATAGAAAATTGAAAGTTGACGCTTGCGACCCGCCGAGCGACGTCCATTCAGAGCTCTTTTGCAAGAAGCCGTGTCGCGAAACGTTGACAACGACTTTCTAGTTGTTCAGGGATTGTATCAAGCGAAAGACTCGCGAAAGGAAGAAGTATAAATAACTATACAGGCTGGAAATTATAAAGCATCATAATCGAATATCTACGAAAATATTGATTACACACAAAAATGTTTCAGACGAAAGTTGTTCAGTACCGAGGGGGACATCATGTGGAGGAACTTTTATTTTTCCTGGTGGACACTCCAAGGTGAGGTGAAGGTCAACTTTCTTTTTTTAAATGGAATGATACGTTTTTTATCCACCATCAAATAGTGCGATTTAACTCTTTGCGGTCGAAGCAATTTTAATTCTAAAATTCAGACATTTCTTTCAACATTGAACATTATTATTCTGTAGACTCTTTTTTACGTTATGCATTTGACGTTAAATCTGTTTTCTTGTTCAATAGTAGAATTTTTAACAATTTATAGGATACAAACGAATTTAGTAATATGATCACAGTTTTGAACAATGGTATTGCAATTTTTACTGGCGCCTGAGAGTCGCCATTCGAGTGCAAAGGGTTAAGACGAATTCAACGACCTATGATTCAAGGTCATTCAAGGTCAAACTTGCAGGGAAATGGAGAAAAGGTGTGATCGCTTTATTTGTACTTAATATGCGTTCAAAATGATTACCCCTTACTTCAATGCACTTAACAATTCTTCTTCTTAATGATTCTCTAACTTTGCTCCACATTTCAAGATTTCAACATTACGCGCACTAGATAAATTTTTAAACTTATTTTTCTCGAAAACAAAGCATTGCATCCAAAAATTTTATTTTATATTTTCGACTCAGTTTTTTATGTAGAATCATCCCCTGCGCGGTTGTACCATCAGTTACGGGACACCCTGTATATTTAAAAGGAAGAAGACGGTGCTTCTAAAAAGTAGTACCTAAAATGAGCCCTTAACAAATGTGCTTGCCAGAGAAGACATCGGCTATTTCGGGGGTGTAGAATTTTCTACAAATGCAGGGATTCTCAGTGCATTTCTTCAACACTAATAACTTGGACATTAGTAATTTTTTATAACTCTGATTGAATTGGACGGATGCTTCCTTTTCGCGTTCAGTTTGATTCCCATTAATAGAATTACGTATGTGCTTAAAATTTTGACCAATTCTGCCTGAGTTGCCAGCGATCTTTTTATTCATTCACACACTTTCTATCGATACTCGTTGGCAAGTTAAAAAAGATATAATAGGTATTGAATTGGTAATAAAATTAGTTTCTTCGTTGACAAATGGAAAGACAGCTTTTCTATGTATCCCCGTTCGAGGAGTTCGAATTTGCGGGTCAACGTCAGTGTGTAAAATTATTTCGTCGCGATCGTTCGGCCATTGATCTTCGCGTTCCGTCTAACAGGTAATTTTTAGCAGTTGTTTCAGAGTCAACCAGGAATTTATTCGATGGATGGAGGACTCTTTATAATTTTGTTGCTGCCGCGAACGCGTAAAAATTTAATAAACACCGGGATAGAACCCCTAAAACGTAGCCAGAAAATTTGCTTCCGATCGTATCGGCGTCCAGCACCGTAAAAATATCGAATGGACAATCTCGACTGCCGGAGGATTCGACGATTTCCTAAGAAGCAGAAGTTTATCTTCACGAGACCCGTTTCCCTGACGCTTCCCTGCCCTATCTCGGCAATGAAACACTCGGAATGAGATATCACGGCAGAATGGAGAGACCGAGGGATTCAAATTTTACGAGATTTTGAGTGTTCCCTATCAAAGGACATTTTCGAACGACCTCGGAACTTCTCAATTTCTCTGGATCTTTCAGTAATTCCGACCGAAACTGTAATCTCGAAGCAGCGACGGCGAATTGACGATCGTTCGACCATTCTCTGTATAGCCGGCGGCCTCCCACGGGTTTATAGAATTACGAGAACTCTCGATTCTCGAAGCCTTGTGCAGTCTTCGATCGGCTCTGATCAGTCAGCGACCGAAAGAGTTCGACGGATCGCCACGATCTTGTCTCGAAAGTTCCTCGAGCACGCAGAAGTCGCAACGAACGGTCAACCCTTTGCACTCGCAGCTGTTTCAACTCCAAAGCGTTCCTTCCAGCCCAGGATATTTTCATTCCATATAATTTTTTTCCCATCGTGCATATGGTTTTTATTCTTTAACCCCTATACGGTATCTGCTGATTGCGCCAGCCATAGCAAAAACAAGAAGGTCGGTCGCACGCCATTCAGCTGTTCAGCCGTGTACCCTAACTGGCGCAAAATGTATACTTTTCATAACATGTATTTTTACGGGGAACTAAAGTAACAGATCATCCAGTTTCGTCAGAAACAAATGACAAAAGCAAAATACTGACGTTACATTCAAAGAAAAAATAAAAAGGAAAAAATACTAAAATATTCGCTGGTTGTAATAATAATGCGCGCCATTTTATGCACAAATTCCTCACCACGAGTCAGACTCGTGATTTTTGCTTATGGCACAAATTCTTTACCACGAGTCAGACTCGTGGTTATAGGCCAAAGTGTTAAATAATTAATTTTATTATTATCGTATCTCGGATAAAAATGCGGTGGTGTAAAAATTGTTTTACATTAGGGAGTGACAAATTTTAGCAGCGCCGTCACAGCTAAGAGTTGACTGCCTCCACTTCCGGTCACCCGTATATGAGTAACGGAAATACGTGAATTTTTACGTTAATATATTCGTTGTATAAAATTTTATAGCGATCCAAAAAAAGCGAAGTTGGAGAGCTATTGTACGTAGCAGATTTCTTTCTTCGTTTTCAATTTTTATTCCATTCGATAACTTCGATTTTATGGAAGTTTTGTGGCTGCTGGTTTAACAGCGAAAGCGTTGAAAAAGAAAAATTGATCCAAGTCTTTGACTTTGATGTCAAATTTGACAAAGATGTCTTTACAGATTCATATTTAAACGTACAAAGTCTACAGCCTATCGATCAGTCGCGTTTAAAAAGGTATAAAATCTGTGTTTTTATTTTTATTGCGTCGAAAGATGCATTTATACAGTGTTCACGAATAAAGTTCCTCGCCTGTCGTACGAGTCTCGTCATAAATTATTTAAAGCAACCGTGGGACAGTTCTAACTCTGACTGCGCTTTTAAATACTTCCGTCTATTCAGAATCGATATCGAATTTCGCGAAGATGCCCGAGAAGCTTAAAGGTGGGAATTCACCGACACTTGCGGCAGTTTGGTAGACCAAATCGCCGAGAGCTATTGCAGCGGTTATAACGAGCGTTCGGCGCTAATGCGCATGGGAGTAATGAAAAAATTGACAGCGACACGGCGTACGATATTCGCAGTCGGAAACAAGCAGAGAAGTCTGATGAATTTTTCCGGTGGCGCGCAAAAGCGAATCCCAGAAATTAATAAAGCATAAAAATGAGAGGTTCTCGAGAGCCGGCCGATTCAGTTAACGGTAATCTGCGCGGCGTCAATTATCGACAGCCGCGATTATAAATTGCAGCTTACAGTTTTTCGGGCAACGACAGACTGTAATTCGCTACGCGTAAAACACGGTTCCGCCGAATCATCAATTTCGCCGTTCCTGACGCGGACGAGGAAAAAATGGAAGGAATTAATGATTTATTAACGACTGTTCTCTTTTTTACACGGCGCGGCGGTGCCTGTCGCTCGCCACTGTCGAAATTATCGTACGTACACGGTTCGCGCTCGTTGCGTCGACGGACCGGTCGATTCCAGACACTCGAAAATATTTTTTAAATCCTTCGGACAGGTCCGATTGAAAATTGAGGAGAGCTACGATAAATTGCTAAATTAAATTCTTGTTAGTTCGATCGATCGACCGGGGGCCCCGGTGCTTTATTTCAAACGTTTAACCGGCTGACTTTTTCAATCGTGAACTGTCACGAAGATGCGATGGAAGACACGTGAAATTGCCATGCCACCAAATTTTACCGCACTCCACCGAAATACAGTTTGATAATTAAACGGCGAAGTGAAACGGTTATTCGTTGTATTCGAAATAACTCGCACCCATCATCCCCAATTGAACGGTCGATGCTTTCAAGTATTGTGGCGAGGTAATCAAAGAGTTCGTGCTTCAGCTAATTCCATTAGTATTAATATATCTTTCATCGAGCAATGTAAAAACATACCGATAAATCGTTCTTGCGGTACATATTTTTCACTTCGTATTGTAGTAGCTGATACGAAGACAAATTCAACGACTTTCAAACTTGAACACTACGGTATTGATGTAATTAAATATAAAAATACGCAGTGTTAATTGTTCAAGGTGACCCTGACAATTTATCGTAAACAAAATTATATAATTAAATTAAATATAATTACAATTAAAAATGGGAGCGATAGGTGGTAAGCGTTGCGCAATTTTAGGGATACATCCTCAACCTCTTAGGCACCATGCACCACTATAGTGGCTTTCCCGGATGTCATCTTCTTGTACGATGCGCCACTATAATGGCACACTCTACTAGCACACTCGTTCACCGTTTAAATTCAATAATCGTTTTCACATATTGTTTCATACTTGTTTTGCCTTCACACTGATTGATAATTGTTTGAACAATATACAGCCAGAATACACAGTCTTCTGAATTATGAATTATCTATAATATATTAATTTATAAATTTGATACCGTCCCCAGGGACTGCCATAGCATTCAACGTGTTAACCGGTGATTCATGCTCCCTTTATCCCTACCAAAGGAACTCCGTCTACCTCCGGTAGGGACCATTCAGAACATTTAGGACCTGGCGTACATTCGAAACACGCAAATCGCACAGGACCTCCTAGGACTCGACCACGTACAATTAGGACATCTCGAACGTGCACGAAACTTCGAACCATTCCGAGCATAAAATGTATTTTACAGTTGCGAAGTGCATTATTTTTACTGTTTCGAACTGGAGCGTGAATTGCCTCGAACAATTTCGGCAGAACAACGTCCGAAACGATTGTTGCGCATAACGCGCTAGCTATGCCGTACACAGTGCGAGTAAACGCGAAACGGTCGCGTCGTACTTCGCAACGTATAACGCTTCGGCGAACGTTCCGAATCGCAGGAACAGCGTTATTTTAATCGGCGCATTTAAATGACATTCGGATTCGAACGTGTCGAACGCAAAAAGCCGATCGTTCACTTACTTCCCAGGGTCCCGAACACAATCGAACGGTCGTTCCAGTAGATTTACCCGAAATGTGCCCGGTGGCTAGGTCCATTTCTCCGGGAATAGGTCTCGGTCGGTAAAAACTCGTCGATTGTCATTATCAGGAGCGTCCTACCGAGAAATCCGCTAATAATTGCATCATTCGAGGAGGCAGAAGAAAGGGACAGGACGGTTCCATCGGATCGTGTCGAGCGTGAGAATAGCGGTAAGTCGAACGAGCCCGGGACCCCCGCGGTAAGAAATTAGCTCGGTTCGTTTCCCCGGTATCTTCGCTGACCATCACTGGCTCGCTTAATTCACTCGGATGACCGTTCGATGCGCGCAACCAAAAAAGAAAACAAGCGACCCGCTAACGAGGGTATCGACGACCGATCGGGCTGCTCGATTAGTGTCCCCGAACTCCCCCGAGGAACCCCGTCGAGCTTTTTATCCGTCCACGAAATTTCAATCGCCTGCGAAGCGCCTTGTCCTTACCGGGCTTTTGCTAATTCAACTTGAATTCGCTTTGCGCCGATCGGTTTTCACCGGAACCGTTTCTAATACTCCGAACAGACCCAAGAACAGTCGAACCGGGTTTGCCCTTTGCACTCGAAGCAGTTCTATCGACAGTACTATCGTCGTACCTATCACAGTTTTCACAGGATTTTTTCAATTTACTTGAAAATTGCATCCGGAGGAATAGACACCGTAGATTTTAGTCAATTTAGTATTAACATTTCGCCGGCCGCTCATTTATCGGCGTTACGCTGCCGCCCAGGCGAGATTCACGCAATTTTTCTTAACATAAGTTGTTGCAATGTAATGATTATTAACCCTTTGCACTCGAAGCAATTCCATTCCAAAATCGATACAATATTGTTATCTATAATAGCTCCATTGTAGAAAATTTATTTCTTTTCATACATATGAAATTAATCACTATTGCTCGTACTTAGAACATTAAAACTGTTATCGATTTTCGCTGCAAACCTAGCGATGTAAAAGTTGTTTAAATAATAGTATAGCAATTTTTACTGAAGCCTCAGAGTCGCCATTCGAGTGCAAAGGGTTAAAATATTTGTATCAGATTCATTTTATTTTATATCTGCGAAAAGGAAAAATGTTTTCAAACTCGGAAGGCCGATTCGGAAAGGTGGAAGCAGAGCTATCGCGTATCGCGGTTCAATTTCAGGTTGGAACTATATTCTGTGCGTAACATCGACGACTGTTTCTAAAAATTCGTACAAAATCGGTGTCCCTTTGAGATGACAAACAAAAAATACCGTCGTATTTGGGGTTGACTGTAGAATACTTTTTATGTAAGAATCATTCGTCTAGCACTTTCAGCCGAGGCAAAACCATTGTCAAAGTTGTCAAAGATAAATTTCCGACTTTCCGTATAAAATCAAATGCCTAAAGAACAGAGGCCGATAAGCATAAGACCGTGTATGCATACTCTTTGCGAAAAATGTAATGTTTTTGATTTATAATACCGTTAATTCCCGTTCGAACAAAGCGAACGCGTAACAAACGAAATTTTAGCAGTAATTAGCACGTCGCGCTGTGCTTCGGGATTGAAATATAAAAATCGAGAACGCGACGTGTTCGAGGATGCGCGACGGACGCGTCGGAAACGTGGACCGGATAATTCCGACGAAAATAATGCGGCGAGGATTTCGAATGCGGCGAGTCGGGCACGGAAAATGGACTACGGCAAAAGGAGATTAGAAACCGTAAACACTCGTGGCAAAAACCGAGAAGTCCGCGTTTAGGGGAACACAGGCGGAAGATATCGTTGAATCGGTGGCCGAGCAGCGTAACGAGAGCTCGATTCAGTCCTGCTTTCTCCTCATTTACAACAGTCGTTTAATCCGCTCGATCGACACGGCGTTCTTCGACACGATCTCGCAAATAGATATCACGATCGACCTGTTTCGCTGCGACGGCTGTTTAATTTGTCAGAGTCTGGCCTGCGCCGAGACACGTCCCGGTCGATATGCGTTCGATAAAATTACGAGTCGAAACGCCGCCGAGTCGACGGATCAACGCGATGGCCGCGATTTCCAATGATTCGATTCGGCCCCGCAATCTCCCGATCGTAAACGACCGGATAGAAGTAGCTGTATCGTACCGTGCCGTGCACGTGGAATAACTATTCATTGGTGAACGGCAAACATAGGCGATGCTGGCCGGGTACGGGGACTGCGGTCGCGTTACACGGAGAATCTATTAGATGCAATCTGTCGAGCAACGTCGACCGAGATCAATCGGCGAAACCGTTGGCCGAGACGCGCGTTATCGTTTCGCGAGTCGGGCACGCACGATCTAGTAATTAATACGTTGCAAAGTGTAACGGTGTGTCGGGTATGATTGAGCGTAAAAAGTTACTGCAGTGACTGTGCGGCTGATAGATGTGTCAAACACTGACGGGAAAAATGGGATAAGTCACAAATGGACTTAGCTTCTTCGCGAGAAAATATCGGTCGTCTGAAATCTTCGAGCGTCTCGCGAAGAGGATAAGTGTGGGGACGATGAACCTCTTATGCACTATGCGCCACTATAGTGGCTTTCGCGGATGCCATCTTCTTGTATGACGCGCCACTCAATTGTATTATTAATTATTAACACTTTGACTGCCATGTCACCCTTATATGGGTGACAGAATTATTTGGCCAAGTTTAAAAATAAATTTGTACATTAACCCTTTGCGCTTGGAGCTGTTTTGACCGATAACCTAGTCATTCTTCTGACTTAGGATATTTTCATTGCACGTGATGTATTTCAGGATACGCACGTGGATAATTTTATTATTACTCGTCCTTGCAATAGTTACATTTTTACAAATTTCTTAGATACGAGCACAACGATGTAGAAATTGTTTTAAAAAATGGTGTGGCAATTTTTACTGGCGCCTTAGAGTCGCTATTCGAGTGCAAAGGGTTAATATATTCGTTGCACTAAATTTAGTTGAGATCTGGAGAATAGAAGAAGGTTGAAGGATAATATTGCGTCATACATTTTAAGTTTTTAATTGCTGCTTCGTTAAATAAATTACTTTGATTTTGTGGAATTTTTGAGGTCGTTAGTTGGGCAGTTAAAGTGTTAAAGTAAATTGTTAAAGTCAACATACGTGTATCATATCTTCTATGATATCTCTCTACTCGTTCGACTGATACTTTCCAGCTGTATCCAAATCGTAAAGTAATAAATTCGTAAGAGGCTGTAAAAGACTCTCAGAAATGGCATCGTTTAAATTCGACGGTAGCGTAAACTAAAGCTGTGATGCAACCTGGTCACACAATAGGCACGTCTGAACAACTCGCCATAAGCTTCCTCGCGGGACACTTCCGATCCTCCTATCGATCCGCTTATCTCCTCGACACCGCTTACTATTTTGCGAGGGAACTACGAACGCTTTAAAATCGAAAAGTGCGAACATGGGTTTCTGAAATTTACATTAAATCGAGTTGTAATCTCAAACAGTTGTTTATGCTTCTCGCCTGTCTCCTGAAGATAGTCCAATACGTTGCGAAAATTGCGCAAATGGTTTAGGATTAGAAAATAAAAGAACGTATTTATAAAATTTAATTTAGATTGGGTTGTAATCTGGAATAGTTGTTTATCTTTTTCGCTAGTTTCCTTAATATTTTCTAATACGTTGCGAGAGATGTGCAAATGGTTTAGGATTAAAAAACTGAAGAACGTATTTATAAAATTTAATTTAGATCGGGTTGTAATCTCAAACAGTTGTTTATGCTTTTCGCCTGTCTCCTGAACATTTTCTTGACATTTTCTAATACGTTGCGAGAGATGCGCAAATGGTTTAGCATTAAAAAATGGAAGAACGTATTTATAAAATTCAATTTAGATCGGGTTGTAATCTCAAATAGTCCTTTTCGCTAGTTGCCTAAACATTTTCCAATACGTTGTAAGAGATGCACAAATGGTTTAAGATTAGAAAGAACGTATTTACACGTAATCTAAAATGATTATTAAAGCACCAGTCGTAAGAAATAAAATTCGAGAATTTTGTATTTCTACATTCGCGAGAAATCTTGTGTTGAAAATTTTAGCGAAGAATCCCAGGTTGATCGTGAAGTGGATTTTTATGTCTATTTTGTGATTCGAGACTTTGGAATAGTATTTTTAATCGGTGACAAGAAAGAGAGTTTAACAGACGTAGAATCGCCGACAAATAGGTGTCATTTTTGTAGGTTGAGAATAGTCCTGGGACTCTCGGAAGTCAGCGACAAGGAAGTAAGAGATTAAGGGTCTGACCATTGTCCAAGCCATGGTAAGTGTAATGTGCAATTCAAGAAGCTTAGTTTCTGACATTGCAGTATGATAGTGATTACAGCGGCTGAGACCTCCGAGACCTCTTAAGCCTAACTTGTGCACGACGTGTACAATGCCCTCTAGTATTCCCTAACCCGCTGACTATTTCGTTCGTTATTGCTACACCGATTGCATAGAAATCATCGTTGTCTAACCTGATCCGCTTGTAAACTCCTCGTCTCCAATAAATAAAACAAGAATCGTTGCGTATATGTACGAGTAAATTATAATATTTTTATCTAAAAACAGTTTCGACAGACGATTCTTCAAATACAATGCATTCTCGATAAAATTGGAAACATTAAATGCATAAAAATCTGCAAACGGTTTGTCCTAAACGAAGATAAAATTTTGACAATATTAATGGGACAATATTTAGAGCTATATCTATATAGAAACAACTTTTGCCTTTTACTTTTCTTATTTGGCAGATAAAAATAATTCGACAATGCCGTACAAGTTAATTCGAACAATCAAATGCATTTTTGACCGAATACGAGTTTTATTTAAATAAATTCCTTTTGCTTCTCTTGTTCACGATTCGAACACGGCTCGACAACCACACTACTGCGCCGGCAAAGAGTCCATCGGCTGTAACCGAGCTCTAATTTGCCCGTGTTTTTTAATAACAACTCAAAAAAAGAATTTCTTTCAAAAAGCCCTAGGAATTACTCGTTTCAACGAACTCTAACATTTCTGGGACACACTGTATAACAGACGTTCTTGCTTTTCGAACCACTTCGGCGTCATTTCGTTTCGCGGAACATTCTCAGCAGAGCTTGATAGAAAATCACGGAACTGTATTTGAATGCTTGCGGCTACAGAGATTCAATTTCTCCGGTCGAAGCCCCATTTTCGTCGGATTCTTTTAAAGCTAGAGATGCGCTTTCACGTGTTTCCGCGTCTCGGACCTTTCGCAGCGAGTTTCGCTCTTTCCCGCGGAAAAATCCCGCATGAAATCGAGACTCGGCTCTGCCGTTCCGTTCGCGTCGGTCGGAGATCGCAAAAATCACGGATCATAAGGTTCAGCCGTGCATTTCCATTCGTTCGGGAAAACCAAGAGAGACCCGGCTAACTTAGCGCTATTTCGCGGAGCATAAAGGATGCGCGCCCGTAAATCTCGCAGGACCTCGTTCGGTCGGCGCGACGCAATAGTTCGTCGCCACGGCGTCGGGGATAGCACTGCGAAAGGGTCGCGTAGATCGCGGTCATTTGATCGTAATACGATTTACGATTAAACCCGTCTCACCCGTTCGGCTCTGCCATTTCCTGGTGTCCCTGGCCGTTCCTCCGTGCCCATACTTAAACCTTTCATCGAGGTCTTCCATTCTTCTTACCTGAAATAAGAGAGAACGGTCAGCTAAACGAAGTGCATGCGCGATTCGATCCCTTTCTTCAAGGGTCCGTTAACAGTGCTTTTATTAACCCTTAACGGACCAATGCCGCCATATAAGCGGCATTGCACTTTTACTTACTCTAAAAGAATATAAAATTTAAATCATATTGTTATTATTATTACCCACTATATATATTAATAAATTTTCACTAAAATAAAAATATTTCTTTTTCCATACTTGATTTAAAAATGTTTTACAGCTTCTCTTCGTATGAAAAATAGCTGGACCTGGTGGGAAGTAAACTTGAAATACTTCCGGACCGTTAAGGGTTAACTCTTTAGCGTTTGAAAAGGCGAAATCGACATCTTCAAAAATTCCATAAGATCAATTTAACACTTTGACTGCCATGTCACCCATATATGGGTGACAGAATTATTTGTACGGTTTCTAAATAAATGTTTACGTTAATATATTCATTTGTACCAAAGTTAATGATTATACAGAAGTGCATACATTTTATTTTTCCCATTTTTACTTTAGTCAACATCTCATTTCAATTTTCTAGAAATTTTGTGGCTGTTAGTTTGGCAGTCAAAGTGTTAAAGCTTAAAATGTACGATGCATAGTTCTCTCTAATAATTCCGTTGTCTGTACGAGGGTGACACGACAACGAAACCGTCAAAAATGGCTGCGCCGATTTCGCCTTTTACACGCCTATAGAAGAACACCGATCCTCGAAGCAAACTGCAAAAGCAGAATTGATTTTACAGAAGTTCGAGACCGGGATATCCCGTTCGGTAAAAAGGGTAGAAGATCGCAGGACGACCGAGCGAATTCCGTTCTCCGGAAAACGTTCGTGGGAATGGTGGACTATTGACACGGATGGACGGAACGTTGACGCTTCTAAGTTCTTCGGCCAAGCCGATTCCGCGCGACGGAACCGTCCACGTAATTACACGCGCTGCGAGGGCTGCAATTAACTCGAAACCTCGGACGCGCGCGTTCCTAGCGATTCAGCAGTTAATCACTCGGGAAGTTATACGGCGTTGAGGCTCCGTATCGCATCCATCCCCATCGAACAGAGAAAGAGAAAGAGGGAGAGGAAGAGAGAGACCGAGGCTATTCCCATGCAGTCCTCGCTCCCACTTCATTAGGACGGTATTCATAAACAATCGCCGTTTCGGCGAGCATCGTGTCCAGCTTGTCGCATTGAATCGCATCGCTGGCCTATCATCGATGGTTATCGGATGCAAAGTAAGCCGCGCAGAGGCCGGCTGATTCAGCCACTCGCTCGTTAGCCGACCCGGGTTACTTTTCCGCGGGATCAAATTTTCGGATTTATCGCGGTGCTGGCCGCTAATTGCCGTCCTCCGTGATTAGAGCCGGCCCGCGCGCCGTCATTCCGCTTAATCAAGCTTTTCGGCGGCGACCGCCCGGAAGATCCGGGTAATTCCGTGACCCTCGGATCGCCAGGAACTTCTGGCGTCCCGACGCCGACGCCTCGCGTCAGGTATTCGCTTGCGAAACGTCGCGTTGCCGCGGCACGATCGACGAACATACTCCGGATTTTTGTCCCGACGGTACCGCGATTCTTGCGCGAATTATTTACCAAATTGTTTGGCCACGATTTTGATTCGATCGTCGCCGTCGCCGTCGAGCGGTTTCCCTGAATTTGCGAGACCGCCAGCCAGAGGATTCCTGGGACAACGATATTCTCGCGGGACGCCGGGCTTTCGGGCCGGCCATCGATTTTACATGGGGAAATTGACCCTTCCCGGACGAGGTCGACAGTCGCTTTTACAACCAGAGTCGCATACGCGTCTTAATCATTTTTATTACCGGACCGTCTGCCCGGTGAATCGACGCGAGTCGTATTACTCGACACCGTTACATCGTTTAAAAACGTAATAAAAAATAACTAACATAAAGAAAATTAACGTAATGGTATAATAATAAACGTAATAAACTATAACCACGCCTAATAATTAATTAATTTAATTTTAAACCTCTCGACCTCCCTACACTTCAAGCTTTCCATTAGTTTGTTCGGAAAATAATATCGTTTTCTTTTTACGAAAATGAAAAACGATTTTTTTCCAGCGAATAAATATTTTATTGAAAATAAAGACGACATTTTTTTAAAACGAAATTACTTTCCGAACAACCTAGTAAGAAGCGCCTCTTACGAAACGCTTTTAGACTGCTACAGTATCAAGAAAGTCGTAGGGTTAATCCGTGAGTAACAGGACCGATCGCTTTTTAATCCTGTAAATCATAGCATTAGGTTTTCACAGGAAGTTTCTAGGGGATCATGTAAATGGTATCCAATCTCCTAGTGCGTCGCGACGGGAGAAGCGTTCGAAGAGGAGCATTTCCGCGGCGGGTCACGCAAATATTATGTCATGAGAAAATATTCCACGTTCCTTGCGGATGGCGTAAAAACTGGAAGCGCGGTATGCATTGAATAGGGTCGATCGGATCGAGCGCGCGGGGCCATGGTGGTTTTGACATTTTTATCCCGCGGCCCGGCAACCGGAGAGAACGCGTCGCTGTGAAATTTTATGGTAGCTAATTGTAAGCGATAGCGTCCGACTGCGGAGAGCGTAAGAGTAAGATTTATTCTCTCGATTTGCCAGGAGTTATTGCCCCGCAACACGAAAGTGGATCGCGAACACCGCCGAGGAAGGAGATGCCGGCGACCCATTTGCACTCCTTAGTCGTTTGACAATTTCCTGATAAGATCGCTCGCGACCGTCTACTTCACGGCGAACTCTCCGGGATCCCGTGATTGCCTTTTGCTCGGGACTGTTTTTTCCCAGCCCGGCCAGTCCCTTTCTGCGCCGACTTTTGCGACTCCGTTAGGTAACTAGTCGGGAGCCGTTCCGAGATACGTGAAAGTAGAACTCCACTTCAGCGAAATAGTTCCTTCTTCTTTACATAATCCTTGGTCAGGGAGAAGAATCATACGATAAGGCGGGTCTCTTTCTCGTCTTCGTCTTTCGCTTCCTCCGGGACCAATTTTTCCCGGGATTACTATTCTGGCTTGATTTAAT
>CM052091.1:11384425-11399729 GCA_028453745.1 Agapostemon virescens
AAATAGAGAGTACAGTAGACTAAACAAGTAAATATTAAATGTAATATAAGATTCCAATTAAAAAGAACTAAATAGAGTCGAAGCATCAAATGGGAACAGTGAAACGATTGATAAGCTATTGGTTTACAGAGTAGAAGCAGAGATTACAGTAGGCTAAACGAGTAAATATTAAATAAAGTCTGAGATTGCAATTAAAGAAAGACTGGTAGAATGAAATTGTCGAATGGACACAGACAAAACAGATAAAAATAGCACGGGAATATTTTGTTTGCAGAGACTCCGTTTGGGAAACGGCGCAGATAATTGCGCTGTAGAATCAGAGAAATTTCTAGTTGAAATTCCCGGGTTTATCAAACGTTCTCGACCGATTTCTTCGATGAAAATCTGAAGCTGGTAGAGGAGGATGCTCTCTTCTCTGTCTCCACGGGCTCGGTTCCGTTCGGATCGGATCGCGTGTGTCGCACGCATACCTTGCGCGCGGCGCGGTGCATGGCGGCTTATCGTACACGAAATTACGGTGCATTTAAAGTGCCGCATTCACGGCAAATGTGAATATGGGCTCTCGTGACAGGCCTGCTCCGCGATATTTCCGCATTAACGATGCACGTCATATATCCGGTTTTCGTTCAACGTCCGCCGTCTCTTTTCGTCGTCGGGCGCCTCTGTCACCGGTGCGTCGCCCTTCTCTCCTCTTCTCCTGTCGCCCCTCTGTGTTTCTATCATTCCCCGCCGCGTGACACACGCCAGGCACTTCGGGCAGAGAAGGGGGGGGAGGAAAAAGAGAGCGTACCAGCGAGAGAGGAAGAACGGAGAAAGAAGAGGAAAAAAAATACGCTCTTCAATCAGAGAAATGCGACTGCGATAATACAACCGGAGCTCAGGCTCGATGGTTGGTACACCGGCGCTGCAATTACCCGGCAGCCTTGCCTTATAAAGTTCGAGCGACCGATTTGAAAAAAAAAACGGAAAAAAGGAACAGGGAGAAACGGAACAGCGAATTTCTAGCTTGAAACGAACCTGGAAACGTCCGGTGGAATTATTAAGGGCATTACCGCGCGGGAAACTAGCGGGTGGATGTGTCCGAGGCGTGCAGTGTACGTCGGTTCCACGAACTGATGTTTCATGTAATATTCAGGGATACGCACACTGCCATTTTCTGTTACCTCGCGCCCGTCAAACAACGATTGCTTGAACAGGTTCGATAACTGCATTGTTCCCATTCATAAATTTTTAACAATGTTGTGTTACGATCGGCTATACCTGCACGGCTATCGTAAACGTCGACGCACGCAGGGATGAGTGTGCGAAACGCAGTTCTAGATTCCAGTGCGATTCTTTGCTCTTCTACGCACTTTGTTTGATCTTCTAGTATGCACGTTGACACGGCAAAAGCTCGTTACGACGAGACGATTAATGTCGCGTTAAATGCCATCACTTCGGGGTACTAAACGTTTCACTCATCGTGCACAGAGCTGGTCCAGAGGCGACGGCATTTAACGCGACTTTACCGTAATGGTTGACCTTGAAATTATATGCGAACTCTTAATACTTTAACTGTCAAGCAAATGGCTTCAAAAATATTCCATACAATCGAAAGGAACTATTTAATATGTTAACTGCCCAACTGGCGACCTCAAAAATTCCATAAAATCAAATTAATTTATTTAATGAAGCAGCGATTGAAAACTTTAAATGTATGGCATGTAGTTACCTATCAACCTTCTTGTATTTTTCACATATCAACTAAATTGAATGCAACGAATATATTAACGTACAAATTTGCAGTTACTGTGTACCTACCTATCCTCCAATGACCGTATACAATCATCAATCAAATAAAATGTTATTTCCGTTTAAAGAAAATTAAAGAAATACATGTTTAGAAGATCCAGTTCGAAATCTTGATCACGAGTCTGACTCGTTGTTGTAGGCCAAGGAGTTAGTCTTGAACGACAGCTTTCCTCTACTGAAACGTTTCGGGAAGGACGCGCACGTCGAGAGAAACGTACAGAAACGTTCAAAACGGTTGCTCTATCCTATCTTTTGCAAAATCGATGAAAACCAAATGTTCGTTACTGTTCGCGGGTGCCTTGTGCTTCATAAATCGAGCCGCGCCAGAAAGCTCTATCGAGATTCCCAGTTTGGAGGATCGTGGTTGGCTATCGCGACCGATTCTGAACGTCTCTCTCTCTCTCTCTCTTTTTTTGTTTTAAAGCCAAGCTATAGCAAATAGCCATCAGTCGACACAGAGAAAGAAATGACAAACGAGGTCGACCGGCTATCGAACTGGATCAATGTACCGCGAGGTTGACACCGGTGCGCGAGCCGGTTCCGCGGTGCAATGATTGCGACAACGTTAACGGATAGTATCGGCGGAATGATGGTAAATCAAGCTAATTGAAACAAATTCGGGGTACAGGGCTCCGAGCGGGCGACCAACGAGAAGCAATTAATACTCTTTGCGTCGGGCTAACAATGCGAGTGCGCCACGTTGCGCGGCGCTCGCGCGCGCTTGCTCTCTCCCAGAAAAGACAAATAACCAGCTGTCCGTGGAGCCGTACATATGGCGGACCTAAATCAGAGCACAATATGCGTTACGCGTATCCGATGGATCGTCCAATGAGATATGCGCACGCACACACGCCCGCGCACGCACACGCACACCGGTGTACATCCACCGAGGGAATCCGGTTATCTGTCCATGTCCTGATTGGGCCTATCAGCCGGGCGCAGCACCGCCACCGTCATTCACCATTTCGTATGCCAGCCAGCCAAGCCAGTTCTTTGATCTTTCGCGATTTCAATCCAGTTACAGCGCCGCCTATGCAGCTTCAATCCCTGCCCCTTAACCAGAGTGTCGCGCGCGTCTGTCGTCCCTGCTCCCCTCTAGCCCTTTTTCTTTTTATTTTTTTTTGCCAGGCACACTTTCAGCCCCGAAACGCATAGTTCAACGCCGATGACACGTCTCCGCGGCTTGTATCTGCGACCGGGATTCGCGTAACGCGCGACAACTTTATTCATTCGTTTCGCGAATCGGACACGGATCGCGGAACGACGAACATCGGCTGCGTTCATACACTGATTCGACGCGGTCCTCGATCCATACGACACCCGGCCGCTTAGCCTAAACGAGGACATAGTTGTTCGAGAGATGGGGATGACACGCTTCCGGGGCTCTGCAGTCTGCGGGGGTATCGTTTTGCCGAGTTCAAGCTTCATTTTCTAGACAATGAATCGTGGTACAAATGGTACTTCTTTTGTTCAGACGGTTGTCCATTCTTTGGCTGTTTGATGCTATTAATAATATTTTTTAATGTTCGCTTTGGTCGGAGGTGCAAGTCGTGACACGTAAAGCTGTCTCAAAGCTTTACTGGTATTATTTAGCGGTGAACTTAAAGATTTATTTTGTAGAGGAATAAGAAAAGTGATGGTACTTCTACTAGTTTAAATATTAATCCGTCCGTTGATTACTTAATAGGTTGTACTATTTTGCTTAACTCTCGTGTCACGTTTGATTTAATTTTAAACGAATATAACTGCATTAGCAAAACGCTCGGTTATCATATTTCAATCAAATTTATTAAAATAGTTTGAATATTTATTAATATTGTATAAATTACGTATAACAGATTACTTTGTAAATTTAGTAACGCCAGTCCTCAGGGACTGACATAGCGTTTAACACGTTGAATGCCATGGTGGTCGTGACCGGCACCATTCCGTTGTTTTAGAATGATCACCGTTAAATTAATAGTGTTGGACATTCATTTATTACCGCCTAAATTAACCAGGTTATAGTACGAGGTGAGAACTTCGCTATTCCGGAAGTAACAATTCTTTTTAACAATGCCGATCATTTCTATAAATGAATCAAGTGACACATGTCTGAAGCACGTAAAATTCGCTCGGCATTCAACGTGTTAACGTGTTAAATCGACCAATGCAAATTTAAAACATTGCATAGAGGTTTTCTTGGTGGACAGAACACATTAAACGGATCATTTGTTAAATCTTTTTAACACTAGAATTAACAAATAATAAATCCAACGATATATCCAACAATATATCCTTACAATTCTGTCGAAGTATATTGTATACACTTATATTCTCTGAGTTATCGGTAAAAGAAAATATGTCACTTAACCTTTTAGGCACGATGCGCCACTATAGCGGCTTTCGCGGATGCCATCTCTCTGAACGACGTACCATACTCAATTGTATTATTAATTATTAAAGTAAATTGTTAAAGTCAACATACGTGTATCACATCTTAAAGAAAAATTATAATTTTATCACTTTACCAATTGGCGATTATTCCAAAATCTTTTAAGTTCATAATGCATCACTGAAAACTTTTCTATGGATCCCTCAACGCCAACAGAAATTTTTATTGCGAATCAGCAAGGCCTCCTAAATAACGTTATCTAATAATTGCGTTACGAATTACAATGTAAAAGCAGTTTTTCAAGCCTCATTTTGTTACAGGGCAATTATTGAAAAACCTATTAACACTTTACCGACGGGAAGCCTATTAATAGGACTTTCAATAATTGTACTTAACTGAATGAAGTTTAAAAAACTAATTTTACATTGTAGTTTGTAACGAAATTGTTGGTTAACGTTACCGAAGATGCCTTGAGGATTCTCAAGAAAAATTCCTGTCAGCGTTGAAGGTTCGGTTGAAAATTTTGCAATCATTGACTGTGGACCTTTAAAAATTTTGAAATACTTGCCGGTCGGTAAAGTGTTAAAATCAAACACTTCATTCTAATGTCCTCGTGTAGAGAACAGCATTATCTGTCACACATTTCAGTGCTGTATCATTTACACGTAATTCGCGTTGAATTCTGCCTACAGAGAAACAGTCACGTGCAAAATTCAGCCGTGCCTAAGAGATTGCTTAATCGACTATTTTGGTTTCATTTGAACGGCAGCGTAGTTTATACAATAAAGTACCTATCTTTGTTAATTGTGTTTTGTAACCGAAGGATGCTCTCGAGAATCGTAACTTTGTGTTAATTAAAAGTTAATCAGCTTTTAACACAAAATATAGAAAAATTTAAGATGTGCTATATTTTCGTTCCGGAGATCTTTTTGTGAGTGCTCTTCGTATATCAATGTTCATACTTCGAGGGCGTATATGTACGCCTTTCGGAGCGAAAGGGTTAAGGAACGCGAGACTGTACCCGATGATCTTTGAGACTCGCAAGCTGCAAGAAACGTCACAGCTTTGCATCTGAGAGACAAGGACACGCTACAAAGCAATCGCGAAGATCGTTGCGGATAAGGGTACGCGACAGGGTGGTGGTAGTGTGTCGGAAAATGTATCCGAAAGCTTTGCAGCGATTAAGCGTCAGGCTAGGCGTGTTCAATTAGACAGACGTGCCGGCTAAGTTTAAATAGTTGTTGCCGGACTTGAACTGCGATACACAAAACGTCGGTAACTTTCCTGGAGGATCCTCTGATCTTTCGCACCTCGGCAGATCTGCGGAATTACTCAAACCCCGGGAACCTTCAAACTTTCTTAAACCCTAGAACCCCGAAACCTCAGGAAACCTGCTAAGTTTCTGGGAACAAGGAACGGTACCAACTTCCTGATACCTACGAGAACCCGTTGAACTTCGCGAAATCTAGAAACCCCTCTGTAAACCTTCCAGGATCTCCTAAATCGTCCTAACCTTCGGAAGTTCTCTTGTATCGCTAGCATTGAATCTGCCGATGAGTTCGCAGTGATTCGAAAGTTCAAGGTCAGCCTCATTTACGAGAACCAAGTTTATCTCCGATTCGACGGAGATTCGATACCCGTGTCCGACAGTGGGACGAACTTCGCCCCGTTCACTTTTACCGCCGTTGTCTTTAATCATGGTAATCACGTTCGACAGCAAATCTTCGCGAGTTTACAACGTAGACGACACACGAAATCGATATCGCGAGTAGAGGAAATAAAAATTCTATGCTCGGAAAATGTACGTTTAAAAGGATCAGTATAATCCACCGATCGGTTCTCGCTGTTCCACCTCGTATCTGATCCGGGAATCTTGTCTCAGGTTCAAGTAACTTTGTTACGTCGATAACATCTGTTTAATCCGCTACGCCATGCGCAGCTTTCAACTTTCTATTGTAACCGAGAATGGAATTACACTCGATGCATGTGAAATCACTTTTCCCATTCTTTCTTGGCAAAACGTTGCCCCCAGTTAAGTCAACTGCGCCGTTACTTTTGCTCGAAGTCAAACGATTATCTAAAACTTTTCAGTGTACTCGGAGTTTTAATCGCAGCTTCTTTTCGGTAATATCGTTACCGGAAATAAGAGAAAAGAGCTTAGCACACTGTTGTTATCCGTGCTCGTTCACATTGTGTGCTGCACGCAAGCATTAGGGGATGAACTGATTCATTTTTGTTTGCAATGCAATAAGATGTTCGAAAAAGCACATAAATATTTGTATAACTATTTTCAACAAAGTTTTACAATTCCAATTTAAATTTTAAAAGATTACAAATTTACAATTTTAAAAGAATACAAAATTATAATTTTACAATTTTAAAAGATTATAAATTTAAAATTTTAAAAGATTAAATTCTTAAAAAGAAATAAATATCTCGGAATTAACATTAAAAATTAGCAACGCAGGTCTGACATTTTTCTATTTTCTCGAAACTATAAAGATGCTTCCATTGGAGCTGATAAATCACCGTGAAAATCGCACGAACGTTAAATAAATTCGATCATTGCATTTTTATAAGGCAGCGTAGATGCATTTGGTGTCGGATAGCGTTATACTATTTTTGCTTTATTCTGCATGAAAACCTACGCTAATGGTATACCACGTGCGTTACTCGTCACGAAGGATTAACCTCGCGCAAAGAAACTTCGAATTGCATCAGGATCCGCAATCTAGTCGCAAGATCGTCTCGATAAGATTGGAAGAGTGAATCAGGGTAGCAGGATTTCTTTTCCAGGACTCCGGTGCATCTATCCGCCCTCGGTGCAACGAACGCGTGGTAATTGGCGTGACGAGTAAACGCGTGATTCGCCGCGCGAAATCCCGGTGCTCCTATTCCGCTTGGAATCAGGTTTTCGGTGTTTGCTCTGTTTCATCCAGTTAAAAGGTTCGACGCATCGCACTGTGCGGTACGCTATGGACAAAAATCGAATTTATTGTTGCTCGATTTTGATCCAATTGTTCCGCGATATCGTTAGTCGTTGACGACTAACTATGCAAATGCGAAAAATAATTCGCGATAAATTGGAAAGAGGATTGGTACAAATTGATTGTAAATTAAGTATTATTATAAGGAAATCAGTTCATTTGCTCGATGTACATTTTAAGATTTGGACGAGCAGAGAAAAACATTTTATTCCTTCAATTTTCTCCAGGCACACTCCTTCCATCACTCCTACAACTAATTAAAAAACAATTAAAAAAATTCCTCCGCTTCAAACTACCCTTAACCAATCACGACAAAACCGAGGTGACGATGGACAGAACTCAGCAAAGACTCGGACAGAACTCGTAAACCAGAAATTGTGAACAGACAGGAAAAGGTAAAACAGAAATCGCGAACATTCCAAAGTTAAAGATAAAATAATCGCAACGATTATAATCGTGTAGTTATTACGCAACCCGGGTGTTCAGCGTCATTCCTTGCACGCTGAGAAGAAGTTATCACCGACGTGACACCTTCGTATATAAAATGAATTATACGGAAGACAACGGAGTCGTCGAAGACGTCGAAAAATCAGCTCGGCCACGGTTTTTCGCGGATGGAATTCGAGATATCCGGGATTACGAGGTCGTTAACGAGAGTTGGAACGAGATTTCACGGGTTCCGGGTCCGAGGCGAGGTGTCCGTAATTCGGACCGGCCGATATCTGGGTCAACGATCGATCGGTTTCCATAATGTTTATACACAATCGAATTTTCTGGCACAATTGGCGCGCCGGTCGGGAAGGTAGCCGATTTACCGGGCAAAACGGAAAAATCCGTACACGGGGAATAGGCGGGGTGCTCCGAAAACGTTTCCACGATGTTGGCCGACCCGGAATCGGGGCCGCGGCGAATTTGGCAATGTTCCATAACCGATACGCGAGTCGCAGCCGCCGCCACCGCCGCCGCTATCCGAAAGCGAGCCGATTCGTACAGCGAGCGTGGAGAGATCGTTATCCAATCCCGTGCGTACGCCATACCAGCAGCTCCGTTCCCCGTGGGTAATAAAACACTCGTATATGAGGCAAGGACATTTTCCGTGAAGCTACCCCCTAAACAACGGAGGATGCGCGAGAGCACAGCCGGCCGCCGCCTTTTGATTTTTCCACCCCTAGCCGCCACTACTTATCGAGGATCTACCATTCGGAATAGGCTATTTACGGTCGAAAAGGGTGGCCAGATATTCAGAGACCCTCTTCCAGCCCTGCTTATCCCGTGATTCGGTTCTCTCGACGCGCCCTTCGACACGGAAGATCGTCCTCCGCCGCGATAAATCACCGCACTTCCGTGAGAAGAACCACGATCCCCGGGCACTGGCCCCGACGATCCTCGGGATTTTTACGACGATAGAACGCGATGCCACGCTCCGGATCGGCTCGCTTCCGTGGCTTCTGCTCCCTCGACGGCGGACCAACCGAAAAGAATTCCAGTATCGCTGTTCACGAGATTCGAGAGCCGAGGGTTGCCCTTCGAGAGTCCAAATTCGAGAGGGATCGTGCCACGATCCTTGAAAATGGAGAGCACGAGAAATATTGCTCTTGCTCGACTGCTTGGCTACCTTTTCGGATTGTATTTTCCGCGAGTAACATGCTCAGTTTTCTCGATCGAACGAAAATTTATTTGGGAGATCGAGTCGGATGTCGGTGAAATATGATTTTCAGGAATGCTCTTCTAAGAGGAACTATAATTTTCTGAAATACGATTTTCGAGAGCGAATCGTAATATTTCTTTTTATTAAAATATATTTGTTAATTTCAATGCTATGATACTTCCTGTAAATTTCAGAAAATATAACATATTTCCTTCGGCAGTGAACAGACTGTGGAATTTATGCGTTTATGGCAAAAATGTGCAGGCACAACGTAAAATAGCTCCCGGGATTAAGAAAATTTCGAAATGCTGATGCATTGCTGTCAACTTGCTCAAATTATTAATAGAAATAAGAACTTCTTACTCGGTTTCTGCCTCTTAACCCTTAGCACTAAAATGGCGCCTCTGAGGCGACACTAAAATTTGCCATACTATTCTTCGAAACAACTTCTACATCACTGTGTTCGCATTTAACACATTGACTGCCAAACTAGCAGCTAAAAAGTTGCATAAACTCGGAGCAACTTATCGAGTGAAATAAAAATTGAAAAAATAAAACCTATGACACTGAGTAATTTTCCGATTTTCTGGGCCACCGTCGAATTGGATACAACGAATATATTAACGTGAAGATTTATTTAAAAATCACACAAATAATTCCGTCACCCTTATGTGGGTGACGTAGCAGACAAAGTGTTAAGAAATCAGTAAAAATTGAAAAGTTGCACGTATGAGTAATAATATTAAACCGGACCACGTAGAATAGAATTATTCTAGGTCCAAATAAAGTCTCGATTTTAGAATTAAAATTACTTGGAGTGCTAAAGGTTAAAATCTATGCACATTTGGATTTCGCATGAAGATTCCACAATGCTATAATATTCTCAGAAGACTATAACAATTGTTAAAGAAAACAAGGTAAATGGTTACCTAGATCCCTGTTTGTCAAGGATACTCTTGTTGCCACAGAGTTAACGAATGTTTCAAAGATATCGATCTTACTTTTAATTAGCCGAAGTCCTCGAGGACAAGTCTGGAAGGATGTTTAGGGGTCTCACGGCACAACAATGAACCTATAGTACGCGCGTGTGCGCTAAGTATAATAATAAAATCCATCCGGCTATTTCCGACGACGGCGGCGGCAGTAGCAGCAGCAGCGATCGTTTCCCCGGCGAAAGCGGGCGCGCGCGTCATTGTCTGTTGTTGCACTCGTAAAATCTGCCGCGCGACGCGACGCACGCTCGTTCCGGCATGAAACTCAGCTGTCAGCTTCGCCTCAATTTAGATTACAAAGTTCATCCATCCAGAAATAGAGCGGTATAATAGAGTGAAACGCGGGCGTCAAACCGAAATGATGGGTCCCGAATCCGGCGGACCATTTCGCGGAGATGTAGGGCGGCAATCGAGCGGCCCGGACAACCGCCGCGCCCGTCGAAAGTGTTTTCGCTGGCGAAACTGCGAGAGCAGAGAGAGAGAGAGAGAGAGAGAGAACTCGCTCGGTCGGAACAACGTAATCCGACCGTCGGGGAAAAAGGGTGCGCAGAAAGGGAAATGTCCGCGGCGAAATCCGGGGCCTCGATCGAGAGCCACTCAAACGTCGGAACGACTCTTATTTGCGATTCTTTCGCGAGGGGCGAGAGAGTCGACACCCCGTCAAGATCCTCTGGCACCCCTGTCCCCAAGCCGGCGGGGTCTGCGCGAGCCTCCCTTGGCTGCGATTCATCCCCTAACCGAGCTAATAAGCAACCCCAAAGAGACGTCGGCCGGCAACTGTGACATGTATATACCGACACGGGGCGCCGGAGGGCAA
Source organism: Agapostemon virescens (assembly GCA_028453745.1). NCBI lineage: Eukaryota > Metazoa > Arthropoda > Insecta > Hymenoptera > Halictidae > Agapostemon > Agapostemon virescens. The sequence goes on from CM052091.1 coordinate 11,395,035, forward strand.
TTTGCATTCATATTCAGGATGGTAATTAGGGAGAGGGCACAATAATCCTGATACTTGGACGGTGCACCGTGCCCGAATGGATTCGGTATAATCGAGCTCTGACTTTAATAATAATACTGCGGCCTCGAGGAGCCTGCCACCCCGACGGCTCTGCGTACCCCTTTCGACGCCGTACTTCTGCGCTTGCCTCTGTTCCTCCTGTCGTTGCTCGTCGCTGCCCGTTGCTGCCCCTCGGAGCGATTTATTATTTGGAACTTACGAAACCGCACTCGTATCCCGCTGGCCTACTGACGTATCGGCTCGTACGCTATTGTGCGGCCGACAATCAATTTGCATTTCTGATGCGATTCGTTCAATTTCAGAAGAGAGATCCATCAACCCCCGGTTGATCGCTGACGGAGAAACAGACTTAGCCATCTGCGGTACTGTTTGCTCTGGATATTGGATACCGTCACTGATTGCGTTTGTGCGTGTAATAAACGTCTCCATCCATTTTCGGTAAATATTCTTTGATTCTGCAAATATCCCCCCCTTCTTCGTTGTTCGCCGAGCGACTTATTTGGATTCCATTCGCAGCTATATTTTTGGAACTGCGACTCTTTGTTTGTATTGTTCGTTCGATTTGCCGAAGCTTTGAGATGCGCTTGCTTATTTTCGTGATTAAGGCCGTTGCCTTCCAAAATGTATTTCTAGAGCTGTGAATTTTTAGTTGTACCATTCTGACGAGTTGCCGAAGCTCTAAGGTGTATTCGCATATTTTAGGTCTCGTTTAGCAGACGGCTTTTCATTCTGGATACTATTTTACGATGTCCTCGTACAGTGGATGTACTTCCTGCGCTCACCGACAGAGGGACAGTAGGGCGAGACTTTCTCGCTAGTGCCTGATCCGCTTTCGATTTTTATATATATGTCCAATATCCCAGTAATTAAGGTAACGTCTGCTAGTCGGCCTCATTGACAAGTCCTCTAGCAGACCCAGAACAAAACCTTCCCCCCATCGCCATAACAGCTGTCACTAAACTCGAAAACAATATCAATATCGATAAATTGAAAGAAATTTCATTTACTATTGCGAAGAATTATGAGCAACGCAAGATTATAGCGTATCTCGTTAAAGGATCTCCAATCTCTTCAAACTTTGAATATTACAAATTGAAACGATTATAAAATCAGAGAAACATATATTATCCGTAAGAATTCCACGCGCGTATTCGCATTTACGTGCATCCAATCACAAATATTTTATATAAAACGATTGTAGAAGCAAACAGCGCGCGAAACGAACGAAACAATAACTGCAGTAGGTATATTTACGTTCGTGAAAGACAAATATGAGCATCATGCAATCGGAGAATTGAAAGATAAACCTTTCGCAATCAATACGTTTTGTGTCCGAAATTTATTGACCTATTTACAAAAAGCGAGGATTCCACGGGAATCCCTCTTTTCATTTTTTTTTCCGCACCCCCTCCCCCTTCGCCCCCCGTAGAACAGTATGAAAAGCGAAGTGACTTTTAACGGCACGGTGTTCATTGTTCGGAATGCGAGTATTGAGCGGCGTTGAACGCGGTATTTAGAAGCATTTGCACAGTATTCGCGTAACAACGTCCGACGGTGTGGGCGAATCAGGATTCAGAGAAAGCATTCGTATCTTCAGGATCCGGGCAAAGCGGCATTGAGGTGTGGAAACCGTGCTGTGTCCAACACGTTCGCGTCTAAATCCGCGTCGACGGAAAAACAAAACCGCACCGACGAAAATCCACCGTTCCGAACGACGGACATGGAATGTAAAGCAGCGTGTGTAACGGGGCGAGGGTCGAATCAAACGCCATTGAGCACCACTTACCACCGTAAATACGCGCGCATCGTTTTGAAAACCCGGTTCAACAAGGCGGCGCGAAAAAAAAAAAAGAAGTAAAAATACAATCGGCACCGCGATCCCACTCGATGCGACGTTTACGAGTCTCGATGAAAGATTCGATTCAAATTCGACCATAACGACCGGAAGCGGAGTAACGAGCGCTCAGAATTGCGGAAACGCCAGCGCGAATCAAGATAGCACATTATTTTGATTTACATCACCGTTTTGTTCGCGAACCACGATTGATCAACCGCTAACTACCGCGCTCGAGGTTCGAGATCCTTTCATCTTGGCATTGACGAATTTCGCTGTTCGGTGGACTGCGATTTTTTATTTTTTTTTTTTGGATTTATGGTAACGATGCGTCGGGGTACAATTTAGAGATAGATTTAAAAAAATTCTGGAGCTCCAATTGCATCGATGCGAGCTTATAAAAATTATTGGGAGAAAGAAAGAAATTTCTGTTTTTCTCCTGTTCGTTGAAATCGAGACAAATCTAGGCACTCCAAGCAATTTTAATTCCAAAATCGAAATATACTTTCGACTTAAAACAGTTCCATTGTACGTGGTTCATTTCCTTTCGTGAATAGAAAGTGTCTACTATCACTCGGAAGTGTATCATTCCAATTTTCATTGACTTCGTAAATGCAAACTATTTTAGACAACAGTAAGGTAATTTTTATTGTCGCCTCACAGGTGCCATTAGAGCGCTAAGGGTTAAAAGATCGGATGGCAATCGGACAATCCAACGAAGAAGAAGGAACCGTCGAAGAAATTCGTCTGGATCGTTCGAGGAAGAGGATATAGAACAAAGTGCATTTTGTCGTCGGCCACAGATCATATTTCGCGACGGTCGCAGCCGGGTAGATTTACCGTACTTATCGGCCGAGATTTCACGGTGACGTATGCTCTGCCAGAATAGAATGCTGGCGACCGTAATTTATAGGATATTTCCTTGTACCGGGTACACGCAGCAAATTGTCCAGCGCTTTGGTTGCACCCTATATGGAGATACATGTCCTCGCTTCTTCCATTACCGTGCCGGGGGATGTTCCAACGTCGTATTTCAACGCGACGGGGTTTCTATTTGACTTCGACCCGTAGCCGCCACCACCCCTAAATCGCTTCTGACATCCGTATGCTGCGGGGCGTGGACCTGTTCCGTCGCGGTACGCTGGCATTTTTCATCGCAGCGCGGATCGTCGCAGTCATTATTAACCTGCGAATGATCGCGCCCTCTCGGTTTGCTGATCCGCTCGGGGTCCGCGAATTTTTCTCCCGGTCAGAAGATGGCTGTTACCTGTTCGCGAGATTCCCCCGTTCCTCGACGTTCCTTCGATTCAACGAATTACACGCGTCGCCTCGTCACGTTCTATCGGAATATTTCGCTTCGGTTCTTGCCGATTCCACATTGTTCCCGGCCGAAGTCGCGCTCGTTACAAGCGTTTCCACTGTTCCTTGAAAAGCGAAAGGTAAAAACGGCTAAAAACGACGCGAACGCCGTCCTTTTGTTTTTCTTATCGTTCGCAGCGACGGATATTCGCGGAATATTGCGAAACTCGAGCGAAACGCTCGTTTACCCGCCCGACCCGTGCTGCCTCGGACTCGGCAAGAAATCGTTGACGCAACCATGCGATATTTTAGCCTTCGATGTGTGTGCACACGGTGTTCCGTCAAAACTTGGCCAGCGTCGCAGAGGGACACAAAATTGACGAACATGATTCCCGGACACGCACGATCACGATACGACTTTGTTCTGCTAGCCTGATTTGCATGGCGTTACGGATTAGGAACTTCGGCTGGTTGGTGATCCTTGTTGAAACCTACCTTTCGTAGTTTATTGTACGTTCTTCGCTGTGTTCAAATATCACCGGTCGTCTCCTCATCTGTTCTATCGCTTCTCTGTCTACTGTTTTACTTTTAACTCTTTGCACTTCGAAGCAATCTCATTCCAAAGTCGAAACAATATTCTTATCTAGGATAGCTGATTACAACATGCACCAATAAATTTTTCTGAAAACGCGAGAGAAAATGTTTCCTGCATATTTCTAGCGCAATTAAATTCCAATTAGTCCGTCACCCCCCGAGGATCTAGAGAGCTATATTTCTCAACTTTGTAGAAGAAAAGTGTGAATCAGGGCTACTGCAGGGAATATTGGGAAACGGGACCACCCTATGTGTGCTATTCGCATCCCTGCAACTCGCAATAACTCGAAGGGAGAAAAGGAACAGAGGGAGAGGGAGATAGAGAGAGAGGGATGTCTTTAGGGACGAAGCTTCGCGACATTATGTATCACTTAAATACCCTCCCGACGACAAATAGCCTGACTCATGGGATTTTATTAGGCCACCGTGAACACATTCTATCGCGAAATAATGGCGCCTTCCGAGCTTGACGGCCGACCGTTCCGGATATCGCACAGAGGGTACACACGCGCATACATGCATAATGCACGTACACTACCGGCGGAAAGCTTGGTAACTGTTCCCTGCTTCAGCTGGGGATTCGTGGACTTCCTGTGCAACGACATCACCTTTCTCTGCTTTTACTAATGCTAGGTACAATTAGCAGCGACGAATTGAACTTTCTGCTTTACTCTTTGTAACGCAGTTTCTGCGACAACACTCTATTAACAAGTGCAACGCTACCGAACTTCGTCTCGCGTTTAAATATTCGCGAATAAGTGTTTCGTTAAATTCTCATTTATTTGCGAAATTTTACACTTTACCGCCCGGTGAGTATTTCAGAATTTTTCAAACTCCATTTTCCATGATTGAAAAGTTTTCCAATGGATCTGTCAACACTGACAGCAATTTTTATTGTAAATCAGCAT
>CM052091.1:11406842-11423822 GCA_028453745.1 Agapostemon virescens
AAAACGTTGCTAATAAAAATGAATATAACTGAAGTGTGAACAAATTCGTATATCTCGCTCGAAATACAAATATATTTACTATGTTCATTGGATTCTGCGATTAAATCGAATGTTTTTCTAATAACGAATTAATTAGCAAGCGTCGATGAACGTATTGCACACTTAATTTCAAACGCGTTAGAAAACGTTGTCGATAAGAACGAATATAACTGAAGTGTGAACAAATTCGTATATCTTGATCGAAATACAAATGTATTTACTACGTTAATTGGATTCTGCGATTAAATCGAATATCTTTCTAATAACGAATTAATTAGCAGACGTCGATGAAGCTATCACAACACTTCATTTCAAACGCGTTAAAAAACGTTGTCGATAAGAAAGAATATAACTGAAGTGTGAACAAATTCGTATATCTCGCTCGAAATACAAATGTATGTACTATGATCATTACAAATGTATTTACTATGTTCATTGGATTAAGTGGATTCTGCGACTAACTTCTTAGGCACAGCTGAATTTTGCACGGAACTGATTCTCTGTACGGCAGAGCACATTGGAACTAACCCTTTGCACTCCAAACAATTTTAATTCCAAAATCGAGACAGTCTTTTTAACTAGAACAGATGGATTCTACGTGGTTCATTTCCTTTTGTGCATATAAAATTTATTACTATTGCTCGTACGTGCAACATTTCAATTTTTATCGATTTCTTAAACGCAAACATTGTAATGCAACAGTTGTTTTGAATAATAGTATATCAAATTTTAGTGTCTCCTCGGAGGAGCCATTGGAGTGCTAAGGGTTAAGTTTTTGATAAATACATTATAATTTTTCTTAAAGATATGATGCATATACTTGAACTCTAATAATTTACTTTAATTGAGTGTGCTCGAGCCACTCTAGTGACGCATCGTAATATAAAATGACATTCGGAAAGCCACTATAGTGGCGCATCGTGCCTAAAAGGTTAACCCTTTGCACTCGAGTGGCGATTCTGAGGCGCCATGAAAAATTGGCACACTGCTATTTTTAACAATTCGAACATCGCTATTTTCATATTTAAGAAATTGATAAAAATTTGAGCGTTGTAAGGACGAATAACAGTAAAAAGAACCCTATATACATATGTTGAAATAATTAATGTGTAATGAAAATATCCTAAGTTAATTTCGATCGCGTTAGAAAATGTTGTCGATAAGAACGAATATAACTGAAGTGTGAACAAATTCGCATATCACCCTCGAATCGTTGACTTTCGCCTGTTAACCCCTTGCCACGTTATAACCGCTCAGACTCGCGATGAAAATTTTAATCAATGTTTAAAAAATATAAATATTCCTTTTTCCGTTTTAGACGATTAATTTTATTCTTGTGTGATCGATATTGAAGCATGGAAGTAAATGTAGCAGTTACGGAAGATAAAAATTGTCTGTTCTCTTGTGTAACGCTTTTAGGGATGAAGACGTGGTAATAACTTTAGTTAGAGAGGAAATAGTATGGCAAAGAGGTTTATGAAAACCCTGCACGCATCTCTCTGCGATGATCACACGACCGCGGCTTCTAACGAAGTCGATCCGGTTGCTTTGTAATTAAAAATTGATGAAAACATTCGAACGCTGCGCGTAAATCGGAATTACTTTGAAATTTAATCCTGTTTCGAATTTCAAGCCATATTATACGTATAAATCGGCGAGGATTTCAACATTTATATTCGTCGGCATACACGGTTGCCGGTTTTTTTCCTCCCGTATGATAGCGGCGAAATCGAGAGGATAAGGAGGGAGGGGGGAACGCAGGGACGAGCGTAAAAGAAAAAGATAGAGCGGGATTACATTTTCCATTAGCGGTCGTGCCGAGCTTTCTTCGGACTTGTCGCATTGCCTCTCGCGCTGATTATCAACCTGTTCGGGACAGAAGCTTTTTTCCCGCGCTTTACCTCATTTTCCATTCCTCTATACGGCGAATCGCGCGGACGTTATAATAAACCAGCGAGACTACGATGTCGCGAAAATGCACACTGTGTTTCGCCTTGTTTCACCCTTTTATTTTCTCGCGACACGTATCGCTAAAGATTAGCCCGCTGGAGCACGCTGTTCAACCTGCACGGATATTGCTGGGAACTTAAAAAGTTACGCGAAGGCTTTAACTTTCGAAAAACGCGCCATTTTTGGTATTTGGTGATCGATAATGTTTAGAATTATTTACTGCTATATTTGTCAATTTTTAAAAATTTATTTTTGGAGGAACCTCTTCCAGATAGGTTAACCTTTTTCGGTGAGCCTCGTTTAACAACTATTCGTTTAATTTAATTTCTAAAATCTGCATAATTAAATAATTTTGCTACTCCGGGTCGAAAAAGATTTTGCAACACCGCCCTCGGAGGATTAAAGACGAAGTTGACGTTTTACATTACCGATAGGCATTTTTATCACAGTGAAACAGTAATGGTAAACAGTGATTGATAATAAGAAACATGGTGCAGAAAGGGACGCAGATACGAAGGTACTTTCGAATTCTGAAATCCTCGCAGTTTTGCATTTTTCATTTCTGTGATTAATTCTACAGAGCAGGAAACGTAACTGACATATGTTGCTTTAAAAGAATAATGAGATTCAGTTTTTCCAGATTTTTACTATTACAATAATATGTAATAATACGTTTGATTCGCGAATGTCTAATCTGAATAATCCTGAAATGAATAATCTAGTACGGTCGGTTTAACGTAAATGCATAAAACGCGCAGTCCGGTGTTATTTTGCAGGAGACCGCCTGAAAAAGGAGGTTCTAAACGGGCCACCAAAAAGCGAAACAACCGGTTAATTTCGACGGTGGCAAGACGGGATTAAACCGTGCGAAACGAAACGCCTAACGTGCAATTTCGTTTCCTCGCGTGATACTTTGCCACGTGTTCCTCCCGATTCGCATCTCGCTCGAAATCATTCACGGCGTTTCCCTGGCGAGGCGGTGTAACCCGCGAATCGCTAATGAAACGCGGAATGTTTATGAGCACGAATAAATTTAATTCCATCCGCTTCGTGCCAGCCGAGCCGAGCCGAGCCGAAGCCGCCAGGCAATTAAAGATGGAGGTAAGGAAAGCCGCGGAGAAAAGAGCGCGATGATTTTAATCGGCAACTCGCTCGCAGGATTCCCTTTGTACGGCGAATTCGTCGGGATGGGCAACGGAGCACGAAATTTTCATAAGTTCCGACCGAGAGCCGTCTTCAGGAACGATTTTATTACCTAGCCATCGGACACGGCCGCGCGATTCATCGCGAGAATCCCGCTGGCCTCTTTAGAATATCGATTTTTTTCCGGTTAGTTTCATCAAAACCAAATATTAGGCACGCAAATTAATTTTTAATTGGAATTTATTTCTTAGGCGTTCGTTTCCCTCGGTTAAAAGTAGTCTCTAGTTTCCGCACGACGTTCTGTCTGACGTGCATCGATCGATCTCCAAGGTTTAAGCTACTTTCCTCGAGAACCGAAGCGGCGAGGTTTCATATTGAAATACGAGAACGCTTTTCGCAGGTTCATTAATTCTGTCCATTCGATATCTTATTTTTCAAGCGAATATGCAATAAATTTAATAAACTGAAACAGTAAACTAATGAAATGAGGTTTAATATCGTAATACGAAATTCATTTCTACTGGGTGACTAATTTTTATGTTTTTGCATGTGGACGATAAATTTATAATGGTAGTTGCTGTGTCTGCACATCGTCGTAGTGTGCACGGACTCGAGAAAAATTACGGGGAACATTGAAATAAAAGAGACTGCTTCCTTCGATGGTGGAGTTCATTTTTAAACATTTACCGAATTTACGAAGAAAGTGCCACGAATTAATACGAACGTCTAATAAATGACTTGTGCCATTATGAATTAAAAACACAAGTTTAATTCATCGTAAACAACCCCTTTTTGCGCTCATCCACCACGCGCAAGTTGATCATGTTCGCTGGCCACGATCATCCCCTCCATTTCCGCTCAACGTCGTCTGAAGGAGATGCTTCGATAGTAAAGTTAATTTTTTAAACATTTACCCATTTGCGAAGAAAGTGCCACGAATTAATACGAACGTCTAATACATGGCTCGTGCCATTATAAATTAAAAACGCAAGTCTAATTCATCGTAGACGACCCTTTTTGCGCTCATCCACCACGCGCAAGTTGATCATCTTCGCTGGCCACGATCATCCCCTCCATTTCCGCTCAACGTCGTCTGAAGGAGATGCTTCGATAGTAAAGTTCATTTTTTAAACATTTACCCATTTGCAAAGAAAGTGCCACGAATTAATACGAACATCTAATACATGGCTCGTGCCATTGTAAATTAAAAACGCAAGTCTAATTCATCGTAGACGACCCTTTGTGAGCTCATCCACCATGCGTAAGTTGATTATGTTCGCTAGCCACGTTCGTCCCCTCCATTTCCGCTGAGCATCGTCCGAAGGATACTGAAGTTCATTTTTTAAACATTTACTGAATTTGCAACGAAAGTGCCACAAAATAATACGAACATCTAATACATGGCCCGTGCCATTATAAATTAAAAACACAAGTCTAATTCATCGTAGACAACCCTTTTTGCGCTCATCCACCACGCGCGAGTTCCTCGGGTTCGCTGGCCCCGTTCCTCCCCTCCAGTTCCGCTGGACGTCATCCGAAGGAGATATAGCGTGGCACGTCACGTGAAATCGACATTAAAAACGATCGCATTATTTTCTCGAGCGAAGTGTCTGCTAAAATTTTCAGTCTGCCCGAACCAAAGCCAATCCGTTCCGCGTCTGCGAGACTATTCCTCATAGCGTTCCGTTGCGTGCGCGTCTCTTCCCTTTCATATCGGCCATTCGTCTTGCAATTCCAGCGAAGAGTCGCGGAAGCGTTATCGCTCGCGAATCCGACTCGAGTATTAGCCGGTCCCCGGTAGGTGAAAAGTGAAACCGAATATTCGTTTACCATCCCCGCCGTTTCAACCCTTTCGATGCTATCTGACGGGAGATAACAGCCCAGCTCCACCCCAAACTTTTGCCATCTACAGCGTTCTACGCGTTTCGACGTGCCGAATGCCAATACGATTTTTATTTGCAGAAAATCTTAAGCACATTCAATTTTTGCGTTTGCGACATAGACGCGAGAATAATTAACACTTTATTGACCGGCAAGTATTTCACAATTTTTCCAAGTCCATTGTTTATGATTGAAAACTTTTCAATGGACCTTTCAACGCTGACAGCAATTTTTATCGTAAATCAACGTGACAGCCTCAGTAATATTATCCAATATTTTGGTTGCAAATTACAATGTAAAAGCAGTTTGTCAAGCTTCATTTTGTTGGAGCGCAACTATTGAAAGTCCTAATAATAGACTTCCAGTAAAGTGTTAACAGCGGTGCCAGGGTTCTTCGCACTGCTTGATGGGAAACACACAAGAAGTGATAAAAGAATGCTATTGAGCTATTGCATCTATTGAGTGCGCTTTTATATTGTAAATGCTCAATTATAAATTTTTATTTTGAAATTCTAAAGGATATCTGACGACGCCTTCGGTCAAAACAATGCTAAACTAGATTTTGGTTAACTATTGTGAACGGGGCCGATGCGACATGTCTTTTCTGACACGATGGGCTGTAAGCGTATCACAGATGCATATTTGTGAGCAAAATTCAATGTGTCGTTAAATTTTCTGTAAACATTGCGACAATGTACAATTTCCACCAAAAAAATCCATATTTCGTAAAATGAGCGCAGTTACGTGTCAAAAAGCTTACGGGTAGGAAAGTCTTATTTAATTCGGAAGTCTTACAGGTAACAGCGAAGAAGGAGTAAGCATCTGTACAAGCCGTTCGTGTCCGTTTGTTTTAGTTGCACGGCCCGGGAAATTATTTTCCGGCAGTTTACGCTATCCGAGAATTTTATTGGTGCGCGCTGGAATCGCGCTGCGCCTCGAGAAATGTCATTCTGTGAAAATTCTTGCAATATTAAACGCTACCGACCGGCCAGAACGACGGGACGCGACTGGCAGATTCTTTTACACACCGTGATTACAATTTTCTACGGGGTTCGCGAGACTGACGTCCTTCACTATTTAAAAATTATCTCGTCGCGCATTTTTCGAAACTCTTTACAAAACTCGACGGGAACGGGTTGGGACGTAGTCAGGAGAGAATGCGTACAGTTTGTCCCGGGCTTTTTCTGCTGAACGGTGTCAGCGTATTCTACGAGCAAAATTTAAACAAAAATTTATATGCACGTCGTCGGCTCGAATGCCTTGCTGCGATGTTATAACGAGGACGCGACTGGCTCCACTCTAGAGATTTTTTCGGTGCATTATTTATTATTCTATTATTTTCTGTCCAATGAAGGTTTCGGATATTTTCGCGGATATTTAGGTGCTCGTTGCATTGCATCCGAGAAGCGTATTTGATTGTCAATCGTTTTTTGGAATAACCTTCTATAAAGTGAACGCAATTTTTATTAAACAAAACATTTTAACAAAATTCTAGTTTAACGTTGCCGATGCATCGAAGAATTCCCAAATCGTTGCTGATTACATCTTTAACTCTTTTAAGTGGTACAAATTCCAATGACGTTTAAAGCAGCTGAACAAAATTAATCATTAACGCGTTCCGGGCCAAGCTACTTTTGCTCGACTTTTCATACAGGCCATTTAATATGTAACGAAAGATTTATATATTATTATAAATTTATTTACTTCGTTGTACACTGCATCTTTTATAATGTCTCCTTCTTTTGGGTTATACATGCTTTACTTATAAACTTATTACAAAATATACCTTTTCAGCGCATTAAATAAATACGTCATCTTGTACCATCGATGGTACACGTGGCACGAAACGCATTAACCCCTTGACTTAACGCGATTTTCTTTATCCTCCACGAAACGACTAAAAGAAACGTCAAATTTGAACAAAGATTCAAGATTTCAACAAAGATTAAATAGAATGTTATTTCGGTTTAAAGAAAATTAAGAAAACACATGTTTAAAAGATTCTGTTTGAAATCTTGATCACGAGTCAGACTCGTTGTTGTAGGACAAAGGGGTTAAAGATACACGAAATCAACGAATTAACACTAGAACTACCGGACCAGACAAAATGACTGGTTTGTAATTTTTTCTTTCACAATTTCAGAAATTATAAAAGTATCTTCACTGGAAAGTTTCGAATGAATTTCTTCATTGAAGCAGACATTGTAATAAAAATGGGACAAGGTCTGGATAAATGCAGTCTTGTCATTATTATTGTTAAATAATTTTACCGTACCATTTGACAAGAGAGATTCGCACGATCGACCGTAAAAGCGTCAGCGTTTTATTTCGTCGAATTTCTACGCACATCTGTTTCGTTTCATGATTGCGTCTAACAAATGCGACGACGTTTCCCGATAAATGGCGTAAGCAATCAAGAGACAGAGGTCGCAAAAAATTCAGCCACCCCGTATGCAGCGCGGAGAAATATATAGACAACTCCGGATGAATTTAAAATTTTTGCTCAATTTAATCTACGAGGCGGATCGAGCGCCGCAGTCGCAACCGCGTCGTGCAGGAGTTAGAGCATTAAACCCGGGAATTCTCGTTTGTAGCGTAATTCCCCGGGCAGAATCGAGCACTTTAACCATGTGCACGCGAATCTGTCGCACGGAAAAATATCACCGACAGGCGTAACAGTCCCCCACCGTGGCCCCCTTTTTTCCCTCGAAATGAAATCCCGTCGGGACATCGCATTCCCTCTCGTCAAAAATTCAAAATACGTACTACTCTCTCTCTCGTAGTTTTCGTCTTTCGTCGCGACAGTTGCTTTTGCCGGTTTCGTTACTCGCGAGCGTAATCGAAAACGTACCGCAGGGGCTTGCGTCGGCTGTTGAATTAAGGTTCAAGTACGGTAGAACCTCGGTGGATGCACGCTTGCAAGGTGGGACGAGCGTGGGACGAGCGTGCGAGGCATAATGAACGATCTCGATTCTGTCGACGCTTTCGGTGCCGAACGAAAAATTTCAATAGGAAGATGCTGGACAAATTTGTGATACTGAGGAGGAATCCATAAAATAGACATCGATTCTATTTCACGCGATTATTTTACATTATTATTGGATGACCGATGGATGAAATGTGTGTTGCGCAAACGTTCATACACGTAAATGAAGGAATCTGTGTCACATGGATGAATGTTCTGTTGGATGAGCAACCCCATATTGTCAAGGGCTGTCTCACTGTACACGGTGAGTCAGTTGTTTTCGAGGCAAATTCCTTAGCTTAGGAGCTGCGCATTCGCGTTACTCACCCTCCACAAGATTTCACCAAGGTATTCATCCAAGCCCCTTCTCGTTCTTATTCCTAGCTCCTAAAATATATATACAGAGTGCCGAAGCCGCAGATTGAATTTTCGCAAAGAAAAAAGTTGCTTCAAATGATCTCAGGAACCCCTCATTTCCCGCTGTTACGATACTTTTGGGACACCCTGTATAGAGGCTATAAACCCAAAACGAAGTGATTAAGTATCCAAATTCTGTACAGAACCAAACATTCCATCGAGAACCCTTAAAATCAGTCTACGTGCCGTTTTGCAGTAATCCTTTCGAGGCATCGCGACTTTCGGACTTTACTGTAATATTTTACGGAACCGTATCCATAGCATACTTCGCTGCAGGTAGAAACGATCGTACGCGAAACTAGGTGATCAGAACTATTCCGAATGCCCGTTAAAAGTCTCGCAGGAACTCTCGTAGAGGTAGGTAAGGCAATTGAGAGCCTCCGCTGACTTTGGCCGCTATTTATCGTACCTTCGACATTTTTCACGACATTGACCTATCGGCTTGCTCTCTAAGTACACTCCCCGTGGTTTAGCTAGCGCCATCGTAGAAGGGGAAGTTATCGCGCATCGGAATTCGGCAATCTGACGGAATCTCTGCCAGGTCTGGTTCTCCGTGCACTTGGTCGGTGAGCTTTGGGTGTGGACTCCCGACCCTTTGGAGATTTATGTTTATGACGTGCAATCGGCTGTTGAGGGCGGCCTGAGATTCGGAAGCGACTAATAGTGATGGATTGCGGGAGTTAATTTCCGCAAAAACGGCTACGCCCGCTCGAGCATCGCACCGTTGGATACCGAAAGGATTGAATCGGACAGTGTCCTGTATTTAAAATGTTTTCACGACTGATCTCCGACACGGCTCGCAACGACGAGTTAGGGATTACTAGAACACTTAGGATTAGGGTTCACTAAAATACATGAAATTTTTTCGACGATAATATATGCACATAATGTACACGATAATAGAAGATTATATTGGAATATCCCAGACTATACTAGAATAAAGCAAAATATACCAACATATGACATAACAAACCAGAATATACAGGAATATACTAGAATGTACTAGGATATACAATAATTTAGTAAATTGCACCGGGCTTTACACGAATTAACTGGAATGTACTAGAATGTACCATGACATTCCAGAATATACAAAAATATACTGGAATGTACCAAAATATATTAGAATAAAGCAAAATATACCAACATATGACATAGTACAGCTAGGAATCCAATTGACAGTAAAACTATCGCTAGTTGCTCTCGACATTGTTCCTCGTGACTGGACACCGCACCGAGAGTCACTTTCGAGCGACTTCGGTGCGCTGAGAGCAACTCTCAGTGTCCACTCGCGAGAAATTCCGTCGAGAGCAACTCGCGATAGTTGTACTCTCGCATTGACACTTAGGTTAACGATAAACCTACTACGCGACGTCACATCGCCGTTTCCAGATTCTCTATATTGCCAATTATTAAAATTGCAAGGATACTTCCGTTGAAAATAATTATACACGTTTGTTTAGGCATGAATATATTATAATCAGGGTCGCGCAACATCTAAGGAAATTTAATTGCATGATTTTAGGTAACGCATATTTGCCGTTTTAGTACTCAATATTCAACCACTTTAGGTTTAGCGATAAACCGGCCGAGATACGTTTGTGGCGGCTGTACCTCCTACTCTCGCCGGTAGAGGAACAGTAGAACGAGACTTTCTCGCTAGTTCCGTCTCCAGTTCATATATATACCGTCCTTAATACTTTAACTCCCATGTCACCCATATATGGGTGACAGAATTCTTTGTCCATGTTTAAAAGTCAATTTAAATGTTAATTTATTCGTTGCACACAATTTAGACGATATCTGAAGAATACGAACAGGACGAAGGATAACTATGTGTCAAACGTTTTAAGTTTTCAATAGTTACTTCATTAAATACATTACTTTGATTTTATGGAAGCTAAACGCTACCCCTTCCTTCTTTTCTTTTCTTTGTCTCTCCACCACACTTTCAGCAGTCGCCACACGTTCGTAGTCTTCAACAGAATCATCATTTTCTATGCACGCGCTCTATCTTGAAAATAAATAAAAAGACAACAGTTTTGATCTTTAGAAATCACAGATGATACTTCAGGTTACTTCTCTAGATGCTCTGAAGTGTGTACCGTGTTGTGTACAACGAAACAAATGGTGCAGTTGCAGGCGTACCTTCTTCGATCGATTGTCCTTTCAATGTTTTTCCAAGTTATTCGATTTCTTCCAGTTTATCGGAAATTGTTTTTAATGCCAGCATCTTTTGCGTGTCGTAAGAACTTTGCGAAAATTAGACATAGAAGCGAGAGATTTCGCAGTTAACTTCAGACCCGGTTCGTGCAACTATCGAGGCTCTACCGTAGGAACGAGAAGCAGCGGGTCTAGTAAACCAAGTCGGCCAGCTTCTTTCCATCGTTTTATCTATTACGGAGCCGTGATGAAAGTTTCATCCGCAGCTACCGGCCAAGCCGCTCTTTTATTGAGCACGCTTGATCGATCAATCGAGGAATTCTATTAGACATTTTCTGCCGAATCGAAATGGTCATCCCCCCGGCGTGCCGACTCTTTTCTCCTTTTATTACGTGCTTGTACTATGGTTATACGTTAGATTACGAATACTGTCGTCTCCTCTTCCTTTTTTCCAAGCGATTTCAGCTCCCGGACTGATTGCCAATAGAATTGCTCCGAGGTTATTGTGCCCGATTATAGCTGTTTCGCCGGGACACCGCGTCCTCCATTTTTAGATCGTTCTCGAGCCCTGTTTATTCACTGCCATCGATTTTTCAAATTCTTTTTCAAGCTACCTTCGGCGCTACTGCGTTTCTCTTGTTCTTTTCTTTCTATCATTAACCTTCGCCTTCTCTTTATTTTTCCTATAAGAAAATGTACGAACATTAGATCTTTCTTCATTACGTTTCTTACTTGAATATTGCATTTGCTTAGTCTGTATAATTGAAAACCGAAGCATTTCTTCTGAGGTAGGATATTTTCATTCTAGAAGAATGCTTTCACTTTATGTATATGGGGTTCTTTTTGCTGTTACTCGTCCTTACACTCGTTAAATTTTCCTCAATCTTTTAGATATAAAGATGACGATGTTAAAATTGTTTTAAACAATAGTGTGGCAATTTTTCGTGGCGCCTCAGTGTCGTCACTCTTCATGCATTTATAACAAACACCACCGATAAACAATAACGATCTTTACCGAAAGCGTTTCAACGTCTTCTTGGTAGAACTTCTCATTTCTTCAACCCAACTAAACCTCTCCACTTCTGCTCTCACTTTTCTGTTAGTTTACGGAAATCTGAAACCTGATGAGTGTACGATTCTTTATCGATCTTCGACGTGCTAAAATTCACCAGAGTTTGTTGAACGTAAAACGGTCAAAGGAGTAAACAATTTTTGCCGGTATTCAACGTATTCGTCTGACCGAAAGTAAAAAAATTCCCTCCGCGTTCTTTTATAATAAAAGAAAGTACTTTACGACGTGGAAAGGGAAGCGGATTTCCTTTTTTCTGAATAAGAGGGAGGAAGAAGGGATGAGCCCACCCTCGAAGAGGACGCCGCCAGTTCGGAACTGGTTATTTATCATTCCCCGTGGCCGTGTAACGAACAAACGAGTCAGTCGGTCTCCGGCCTTTTATTGCATTCGGTCGAACGACCAGCAAGAAATCAAATTAGCCTCGTTTGATCTGTAACCGCCGGCATGGAATCTTTCGTCGAGCCTGCGAAAGGGAGCGTGTCTTCTGATACAGAAGCGTCGGACGCAGCAAGTGGCAGATGGGGTTGGTTCGTTCTGTCTGCAAACTCCTACCAGACGAGGATCCGAACCGTTGGGGGTTTGAAGGCCCGAGGGCGAAGTGAAAGCGAGTTTCTCTCTCTCTCTCTCTAGACCGGTTCGCGCGCGTTATGTAAATACGTATACGTTCGCAGGGATGCGCCTCCTTAACGAATATTACCAAAGTTCCAAAGGCGAATGTTGCTCGAGAGGCATGTGTGGATTTTCCGGACAAAATACTCGGTCCGTGTGATTGCCCGGACGAGTCCTGTAGTTGCCGGAAGGATCCCGGCACGTTCGCCGCTGGATCCGTGGAATTTATCATCGGGATAATCTTGGAAAATGATTTCATATATGGAGGATGAGCATGGTATCTCGAAGCCACAAGCATTTGAATTATTAATTAAACAGGTTAGACGGATCACTTGGTCCGCATGAAATAAATGAACGAAACCGGCGGACATCCCACTGCTTCCAAATATGCGTGCAATTACGGCTTTTCGACTGTGTATGGACTTTATTTAATTAAGTAAATTTCGCGGGGATTCAATTAATTAATGAGGTCTTCGCGTGTACCTGCGTACATAATTTTCCAAAGGTTCGGGTGGTTAAATATTTAAAATCGGTAACGAGCTTCTTTGTCTTCGTTAATGTATTTCCGGTTCCGGTGGCTGCCACGGGTATTGTCGTCGATTGTTCTCGCATCGAAAGAGCCCGGTTGTAGATTTGCAATTAATAAATTGTAGGCTACTTTTTGGATGAGATAGCATACTGGGAAAAAGCGGTTACGAATTAATTAAGAACGGTGATTTTTAGCGAAATATTATGACTCGCTGTGTAATGTAATTGGAATCGCCTAGCTGTTGTAATCGCAAATGGAGGATTCAATTGCAGCCGGAGCGTTTATAGAAATTTTAAACCAACATTCGGCGGAGTGTATCGCGCGTGTTCTGCGCGCCGTGGAAGTGGATTCCTCTGAAGCATATTGTTACACTTTACACGGCCGTTTCGTGAATAGTGGCGGAATCAGTATATAGACGGTGACAGAATAAAGCGACAAGATGTATGCCGATGCACAAGTACGCATTGTACACAATGCAGCACTTGAATCTTTGAGTGTATTCGCGCACAAGCGCGTCGTCGCACCGGCTCCTGCAATCAAAAGCGATGCTTGATCTTTTGATTCCACCGACTCCAAGTGGATGCAGCCATTTACGTCAAACAAAACGTGACATTCCCCTTCGAAACAAAGTTGCGTTCGGTTCGCAATTAAAATTTCAATCTTTTCGGCTCGACGGCGTAGTCTGCGCCAATCTATAATGCAACTTGAAAATACCGATTCGATGTTAGAGCTAAGAGAACGGTGTTGGGAAAGTTGATTTATTTTTGCGGAAATCTTTAACCCTTTCGCGACGGCACACCTGTACCATACTTTGCCACTTTTCGCGACGGCGCGACTGACCATACTTTGTCGTCAAGTGAACCATACTTCACCACCAATGTATTTATAGCTTTATTTTGAGTTCGCTATTGAAATAAAATAATAATATAATTATGATTTTAATAGTATTTATTCCGTATTATTTTTTAATAATCTTTTAATATCTTTTAATATATAATCTTAAAATATACTCTGTCGTTCAGGGAAATAGTCCCGCGCAATATTGATCTTTGTCTAAGAAGTTAAACAGAAAGTGACCAGTGACTATTTTCACCCTTTGCGATGGCATGCAGCTCGCATATACGTCGATCCATTACAAGATCAGTCTTAACATTTTTTAGTACATGATTCAAATAAAAAATATTTAAAAAGTCCATTTCTTATTTGTCACGTAACTCATACCAATTGCAACTTTTTCAATATCATTTTCGCATATCATTTAGTAAATCAATGCATCTAATTGCTGAAGAAAAGTTAAGACGTTTGGTACAATCTTGAAAAAGTTATTTAGATTTAAGGGATGTGCGAATACTTTCGCCAGCCACTATATATTGTTGGATTTATTGTTCGGCAGTTCTAGTGTTAAGTGAACAATCGATAACGTAACAATAGGGAAATGGGGTAATTTCCTGATGAAGAATGTTCATTTCCGTCGGCATTGTATGTATTTTCTTTTTTATAGAAACACGCCCAGATACCGCAGTTATCCCTCGAGATGCGAGATTCCCGTCAATTGCGTTATAGCGTTGCGAGGAGGAAAAAAAAAACACACCCCTGATTTATGTCAGCGTCGCACGCACGTTTCACCCTTATCTCGCGTACGCACAGACCCCAGTCACGCGCCTTACAAGTCGTGCGTTATCAGCAGTATCGTGCCGGTCACGTGGCAATTCGTCGCCATTGTCATCGTTTACGTGCTTCGAGAGGATTGTTCCATCCTGCGGGATTCCGTCAGGTCCTGGCTGCTCCGTATGCGAGTCCGATCAACCGTAAAATTGTGCGTGAAAAAATTCGGATCGATAATCTTACGACACCCCTTCCAACGCGAGCCGCCCCAATTTGAATTTAATTGAAACTCAACTCACCGGCAGAATCGACGATTCCGTGGAAACTGCCCTTTCGACTCTTTGCCATAACAGAGTCAGACCCGAAGAATTCAAACGAACTCTGTTAAGCGTAAAATGCTATTCCTTCCTTTTCTTTGAACTTCCATCGATAAATAGGAATATATTCTCGGCGCCTTTGATTCTCCTACGTGGCCAATTCGGTTTCAACAAAATCAGGATCCGGTATTCTTCCGCAACGATTTACATTGCACTCGAATCAATGATCTAGTATAGCAAAGATCATGGCATTCGACTTCGAGGGATGAATTATACAGTTCCGTTTGAACTAAATAGAAAGTTTACATACAAATGTATTTTTTAAATTGTTTAAACAATCCTATCACGATCCTAAGTGGGACACGACACCAATTTCACAAATGTTCAAATTTAGCAACATCTCGAATGCAAAATAAAATTTAGTTTCGTTGAAGGATTGTATCAAGTGAAAGACTCGCGTAAGGAAGGGGTATAAACAACTCGCGAGTACTAAACGAGTACTCGTAGGTATACCTAAAAAGAGCCCTTAACCCTTTTCATTCCAAGCTATTTTAACTTTAAAATTCGAGATATTTTTTTAACTAATATAGTTCCATTGTACGTGGTTCGTTCCCTTTCGTATGTATAAAATTAATTACTGTTACTCGTACGCCCAACACTTCAATTTTTAAATACTTTTTAATACACGCTTAAATTAAATTAAAAATACAAGAAAAAATTAAAGTCTTTTTAAATACAAACATTATGGTGTAGAAGTTGTTTTGAATAATATTATGACAATTTTTAGTGTCGCCTCACAGGAGCCATTGGAGTGCTAAGGGTTAACAAAAGTGCTTGCATTTCCTCAACAAGTTTAATTTCAATCTCAGTGTAGAATAAATATGGGCAAACTATTAATTATCTATGAAAATGGCTAGCAGCGAATACTAAAACTTAATGTGATACGAGTATATATTTCCTAGTTCGTTCTCTTTCGAGATGCAGACACAGACTGACATATATAGATATTTTTTCAGGAGCTAAGAATAAGAAGAAGAGAAGAAGAATTAAAGAGAATTTTCTAACACGAGCGACAAAGGGTTAAAATGGCGGAGCACTCGAACTGTAAGAGGTGGAAGGTAAGTTTCAGCAGCCGTCCAAGCGTCAAACGTCGTTCATCAAGAGTTTCGGTTGTTAGGCGACGCTGAGAATCCCCCGGGCGATCTGGATGATATTCTCGGTCACCGGTTGGATTCACGGATTTTACCGAATTTACTCGCGAGAACTTGGTTAACGCCCCCCCCCCTCTCCCCACCGGTGCTTGCTGTTATTCAATTTGTATTCGACGACGTGGCGGCTAATGCTTCAAGAAAGGACTGCATGTTCACGCTATAATGGAGGATGTGGCAATATCATTACAGGCAACGGGTTAATTTCGAGCAACGCGCTCGGAAGATGAGCGTTTCCATCCCGGGAATCGGGCGCATCGTCTGTGAAACCCGGCTGTGTAATTCGATTCGAATTTAACGGAATTTCGCGTAAACAGTTCGGAAATCTCGTCGCACCGGTGCAAGTAGCACCGAATACACGCGGCTGTCGCTATGCAATACACACACGGATATTAACTGCTAAGCGCTGAATTGTTCATCGACATTTGCGACCGACGGAGATCTTTTGCGACTTCCGATGCCATTTTCTATTTCCGCGCAGACACGCCAGGTAACCATTTTAGAAATCTCTCTGAACTTTTTATACGTAAGGTTGTTCGATTAATCTTCCTTTAAAGATCATTCCTTTAAATAACTTTAAAGATACAGATACAAAGATAACAGCTATAAATTTGATTCATTCGTCAAACACTGAATAATTGAACGACGGTTATCTCCGAGTGCAAACAGACCCGCGCTCCGTCGACGGAAGAATAAAACGCCATCGGTAGACTGGGGACTTTACGCATCTACGACAAAATCGAAAGTTTTATTAAAATTCTAAAAGTCTAACAATTTTACTCTGCTCCTGTTTTTAACAACCAAGCAATTTTTATTTCGCTCAACACTTTACCGACCGGCCACTATTTTAGAATTCTTCAAGGTCCATGGTTCATGATTGAAAACGTTTTAATGGATTTCTTAATGTTCACAGCCATTTTTGTTGCGAATCAACTGGGCACTAGTTTCTAGACGCTCGGTCAGAGTGTATGGCAATTTTCAGGTCGATCGGAATCGAATTACAGCCGTGGTGCGACTTTGAAATTTCTGGGCGTTCAATGGCGAAAATGGGAAAAATGGGGTTGATAAAACGAAGTCCCCTG